>RJWJ010019708.1:0-29935 GCA_004363605.1 Indri indri | reverse complement strand
GCCTCAGGTGGGGTTCCCCAGAAGTGTGTCCTGGGAAGGATTCCTTAGGAAGTGATGCCAGGAAAACCATGGGTAGGTGGACAAGTAGGACAGGGATGAGAAGGAAGCCGGGCTGGGGTACCTCATCAGGTACCATCACACAGAGGGCGGCTTTGACTCAATTCTGCAGGGACACTGTGCTCAGAGCTGTCCCAATGAGGGATGAGGGTACTAGAGGATTTGTTCCCATGTACCTCTCTATCATGGATTAAGGGCTGCCTCTGGGGACAGAAATCTCCAGGCATTACTATTGTCAGCAGAAAAAGCTGGTTCTAGCAATCCGAGGACAGTTTCCATCAGGGAGACACAGATGCATGTCATTGAGAAGGAAGGTACACCAGCAGGCCAGTGCACAAGGGTCCACCGGACCTGGGTGGTGCATTGGACAATTCTGTTCTAGGCTAACATGGTACTTGAGTACCTACCACTATTGCAGTGTTTAATTCTTGCATCAAGCCTAGGCCCAATAACCTTTTTAAATGGAGTCTACTATTATCTTCATGATACAGATGGTGGAAGCTGAGCCTTAGAAAGTCTGAGGTCTGAGGAATGAGGTCACACAAGTTGAAAATCACAGAGCTGACATTCAAACCCAAGTCTACTTGAGTCAAGGGCCTAAATTCTTAATCACGTTTACTTATTACGTCATGTGCAAAGAAATATAGAGAATCTTATGCTTTACGTCATTTGTTTCTTGATCCTTGAACAATGCACACTATTAGTACCTATGTACCAATGAAAATTACAAGTATTTCCCTGAGTTATATAAACAACTTTTTGCATGTACTAAAGATGGTTAAAATGTCTGTGGCAACACTGCATAACTCAAGAGATAAAACGAGTGTATGCACCAAATAAATTCTTGACATTTTAGTCTTTATAGTGTGATAGCAAATTAAATCTGTATTATAGAGGCAGCTTCAGATAAAGAATAAAATGAATACAAAATTATATGCTCAACTTGAGAAGAGGGACAGAATCTTTAAATTTGGGAGACATTTTCCTTGATTCATGGCTTATGAGGGATATTTTTAAGATTGCAGTTTGTAGCTATATCAAGTTATGCTCTATAATTCACTTACTTAATTCCTGTTCTCTACCATATAAACAAAATTACTGAGAATAATCAATTTGTTCCCATTTGATAAATGACTAAAACAAGAATAGCAGATTACACCACAAGAAATTTGAAGAATGTGGGGGATATTTCCTTGATGCTACTGAAAGTCCCTCTGGCTTCTGGAGGAAGAATAATGTCCATTCCTGCCTCTCATTTCAGTGGCTGAGGTTTGTCTGTTTGTTTGCTGGGTTAGATTTGGTTTTCAAACGGCCTGCTGGATACATCTAATGAAATCCTGGATGGGCACTGGAAATGTTCTGGAATTCAGGTCCTGTAGTCTGAGGTCATTTTCATGAGCCTATTTCACACAATTTCTCCTTCTCCAGAGCCCCTGGGCAGAGTCCCCCATCAGGGCTGTGGTCATTTGATATTGTGGTATTTGATACTCTATGGCCCCAATGTGTCAGGTCTACCTATATCTATGACCTTTGGAATTGCACTCTGTGGCAGACACCCCCCCCCAAGGTGACCCCAGTGACCCATGCCCTTGTATAATCCCCTCCCCAAGTGTAGACTGCACCTGTGGCTTGCTTTTAACCACTTGAATATGCTGAAGGTAACAGAATGTCACTCCTTGATTTGGTTAATAAGACTCTCTCAGCAGGCTGGAAAGAGACTATTCTGTGGGCCTTGAAGCTGCCAGCTGCCTATGGACAGGACCACGTGGCAGGGGACTGTAGATGGCCTCTAAGGCATTTAGCTGCCGAGGACCGCAGTCCTTCAAACACAGGAAGTGAATTCTGCCAACAATCACATGAGCTTGGAAGACAATCCCAAGGCTCAGATGAGACCCCAGTCCTAGCCAACACTTTGACTCCAGCCGTGAGACCCTGAGCAAAGGACTTATTAAGCCCTGTTCAAACTTTCAACTCACAGAAATTGAGAGATAATGCATGCTTTGAAACTGTTAAGTTTATAGCAATTTTGTTACATGGCAATAAAAACTGGTATAGATGCCCATGTCAGTGCTGGGTTTGACTATGTGATCTGCTTCAACCAAGGGGAATGGCTTTGTCAGGGTATTTGTATGTGTCTGCGTTCTCTCTTTGACTCTCGCTATCAGGACAAAAGCACGTCTGAGCTAAGTTGCTGGAGAAATGTGAGAGACCAGGGAAGACAACTGGTTTGTCCCCTCTGGGTCTGTTCTAGACCCAACCAGACCTCAGCCAACCTGCCAGCTCCCCACAGACACATGAGGGAGCCCAGAGGAGATTGGCTGGGCCTGGCTCAGATCAGTTGACCCAATGATTCATGAGAAAAAATAAATGGTTGTCATTTTAAACCCCTGTTTTGAGGTGCTTTGTTATGCAACATTTGTGACAATAGATAATTGCTACAGGGACCCACCAGTTACAGCTGAGGGACACATCTGAACTTACACACATATATGAATGCCTGTTTGGATTTTTTTTTTAATCAAAAAACTTAAAAGCATAAGAGGAGAAACTGGGGAAGCTGGTGAGAGAGAAGAGATGATCATTTGCTGTAAATTCTTGACAAAAGAGAAATTATTTTCCTATAACATTGAAAATACTTTTTAAATTTTCTTTAGCATTTTACAGAGCAAAAATAAAAAGTTGCTTGCATCTTTTATACAAATCTCTTAAAGAGACATTTCTTTTTTCTTCTCTTCAGGGCCTCCCACATTTTACAGTCTAGGTGTGCTCATGCAGGAAGTGTTTCAGTGGTTGTAGGACAGAAATCATGTGTAGAGAAGTACTTCCCTCTGGCTTCCATATCACACACCATTAGAGAACCATGAAGCATTCCTTCTAATAACACACATCTCCATGCAGGAAACCTCGTAACAGTTTGTTCCTTGGGTAGGAATAGGGTATGGGGGACTTTGCAGCTGGGTGGGAGGTGCTAGAACCAAAAAGATACTACCTTAGAGATTATGCGAAAAAGAGCATATTGAGGGTATTTTTGCATTCTGTAGGCACAGGCCCTTGTCTTGGATCCTGGTCTGTCCAGAAAATAGAAGCTCTGGGCAACATGAGATTAGGGTCTTCTCTTTCTTTCTGAGGACAGCTCTGTCCTTTTTGATCCTCACAAACTTACCACTTGGAACAATGGAATACAGGAAGCATTATAATTCAGTTTTGATCCCCTAAATGTCAGTAAGCAAAATGCACTCAAAAGATTTTCTTTTAAGTGATTCTTGTTCCCAGTTAGGAAGAATATAATGATGGAATATTTCCACAACCTGATTATCAACTAGTTTACAAGCAAACAACTAAAATACCTTGCAATGTTTCTTTTCTAATCTGGCTGATACTAAGATATTCAAATTTGCATTTATTCGTTTAAGTTCCACATACATTTCTTGTAAAATTGGCATTGTCAGATGAAATGGACCTGAGGTCATAGATGAAAGATAGAAAAGAAAACATGGCCCCAAGGGGCAGAACCATGCTCACTTAATGGCGGATAAAACTACTTCTTTGAGGAGTCTAACGTCTTTGAAATGCCTCTTAGGGCCCCTGTCCTATGGATTCCACCAACAGGTTACCGTAGAGCCTTTGGGGTCTTCTGCTACCGTTCTGGGTGTTCAACTTGCTGGTGGCAGTGCCCAGCAAAAAGCCCAACAATAACTGTCTGCTGGGGAAGGATCTGGTTAGCTGCTTCCAGGAGACTCAGTAGCAGGGATCACTCAAGTTTCTGGAGCTACCTCTTGCCAATCGCTCACCACCCAGTGAAGGGCCTGCTGGGCGACCCAGGCCCTGGGGAATCACTTGGTTTCCTCTTGCCTTCCGGCTTCTCAAACCACAGTTTTTATTTGGGGATTGTCTCACCTCCTTGAAAGATCTATCTTTCATCTCTAACAAGTTGGGATTTCCCTTCTGAGTACTTATATTTATTCACCACGCCCAAAGTAATGTTAAGTTTATACAAATACTTCACACATTCCTTGGTGGCGTGAGGTATCCCTAAACCAGCTCCATTTCCTCCAAAATTCACTGAAACATGAGGTAAACACAGAGAACATGGAGGGCAAAGATTTTTAGCTAAAATTTAATAGCCATTCACAGCCTTATATTCTTTTTCAAAATCCTGACTCAAATGGCAAAGCTAAATCACGGTTTAAGAATGTAATTTTATGTGACCTTCATAGTCTGATTTAAGGTGCTAAGGCCTTAAAGCATTTGTTCTTCTTGGTTTGTTATTTCTGGCACAAACCTCTCCACTTGTTTTATGGGACCAGTTCATCACATGTTTGCAAAACTTCAGGTAATTTTTCATTTGTGAGTTCGCCATATCAATTCCAGGCATTCATCTGGACTTGTTGATAGTCAAAATGACGGAGATAATTTTCCATAAAAACAAAATTTCTATCCTAGTTCAGGCGAAACAAAGTTAAGCTACTTTCAAATGACAGCATTTGAGTAGTCACATATTTGCCATAACACACTTCTGTTATCTCTAAATACAGTAGCTGGGTACAGTGCAAAACTTCACAGTACAAAAAGGCAGCTTCTCACATTTAGAGAAAAAACTTTCCACTTTCACTTAAGAATATAGTTCATTTACTTTTAGGATAAAGCAATGAACTGTATTTTTAAATTTTTATATTATTAATCAATTGCTGCATATATGTAGTAAAACATCTAGCACACCTCACATACCAAGAATGCAGCTGTGATTTTAGGGTATGTGACCTTCATTTTTTTTCTTTCTTTTTCTTTTCTCTTTTTGCCTCCAGCTTTGCAGGACAACTAATCTTAGCTTTTAAAAACAACTATTTCCCACGGACTCAGAGAACACTAAATTGTCATTATTCATCACTCACCCCATTAAAATCACAAAAGCTTTCCTGTCCCTCTTGCAAATCTCAAAACAACATCACAGCAGGACTATAATCAACCATAACGGTCATGTTTATAATATGCAATTTACTGTAATGACACACATAAGAATTCCTTTATCACAAAGTTGTTTCCCTGAGACATTGTGTCTTCCTATCAACATGAAAAAACAGCATTCAAGGGTAAGCATACTGTTAGCAGCTCATTTCAATGGAAAAAAATAATCTATCCAAAACTATGCAAATTTCCACCAAAGACTAATTAATATAATCTGAAAGATGTCAAATAGAGTATATATATATATATATATATATATATATAAAATACAGTTATTATCACATTTAGTTGTTGAACATGAAGAATTTCATGGTTGGACAGAATTTCACCCAAGGAGTCAACGTCAATATACAGAAGTATTAAGCTTCCCTTGCTTAGGAGTCCTTCAGAGCTGTATCTCCAGGGTGCTGAAAAGCTGTTTCGGCCAGATTCCTTTGCAGCCTCTCCAGTTCATTTCAGTGCTCATGAATACTACCATTAAACAGTAAAAGGCAAACAATGAAAGTCCCTTAAAAAGAAGTTTTTCCTGCCTTCAGAGAGAAGCTGAAGCCATTTCTAAAGGAACCCAGCATATTTACTGTGCAAGCTTCCTCTCCACTCAAAAAAAAAGAGAAATAGCAATAAACTTATTTTGCAATTCAGCAAATCACAAAGAGGAATGTGAGTTCTATGCCTTTTAATACTGATAGAATTGACTAATCAATATTATAGCTTCACACATCTTAAATAAGAGTGGTGATTTATTGCTGGAATTACACATAATCAACTAGTCCTATATTTGTTTTTGAACATCGAAATTCATAGTATTAATGAATCATATGTGATACCTACAGGAAGACCTGAACTCCTAATCAATTATATCGTGAGTAAATTTCATAACTGTGTTTCTTAATTACATTCTGCTTTCGAATGCCGAAACAGACTCTGTGCACACCGCCTAATGCCACTCAAATGTTTATATTAAACTTAAGCACCATTTCTCTAGGCTTCTGAAATTCATCCACAAACAGTGGGTCCAAGTGTACACGTTACTATTTCCTGAAGGTCTCCATTTAGAGATTACATGTCTGGAAGAAGACAAAGTTAACAACAAGCAACTATTCCTGCTGCTGTCACATCCCTGAGAATGGAACATTCGCTTTTCAAAAGCAAATTAAGGTTTCAAGTAACACATATTGAGATAGAGCTGATGGATCAAAACATAATTAACTGAAGCATTTGTGTTTCAAAAGTGATCTGAAAAGACTGATTCATATTCTATTCTACACAAATATTCAGTCACTGGGAATTAGATGAATTCAATGAATTCACAGGGATTTCATCATATAACAAATATTAAAAATTATACAAGAGAAAGAAAAAATTTTAAATCCATCAAGAAAAGGTTAGGAGGTCTATTAAGTTCAAGTAACAACTTCTTTGCACTAGAAGACAGTTTGTGGAATCAAAACAAAATGATCATTCTTGTTTTATTATGAGGAGAGGTGCTCCTTGTTTGAAAATTAGAAAATGAGGGCTTTTGAAAAGTTAACTTCACTCTTGGGACATGATTTCATATACAAAATTGTGCCCCTGCCAGTGCCTAACTTTTTTAGAGATGTGGCCATGCACAGGAAGACGTAGATTCAGTGACAGTGGTAGTTTAAGGAAGAATTCAAATAGGGCACAGCCATTATTTTAGCAAAACTATCTATCAGCATAGACTTGATGGGCCTGAAGTTCCTGTTGAAAAAGACATACATTTGCTTATTTTTGTTAACTTTTACTGGCTTCTGGCATAATAAATGTCATTTCTATGGCCTAAAAGAGTTAGATAGAAACATTTTGCTCCTTTTCTGGTCAAATAAGCTCAACCGTAAAACATCTTCAAATAAACTATTTCTCTTTTCTTACCAAGGTGTGACTTCTGAATACTATTCTTTTATAAGCTTTGTTTACCGTATGTTACCATTTGAGAAAAAACTTGGTCATTCAAACTCTTACCACAGAGCTTGGCTTATTTCTAGGAATGGGATTCTAATACACTTAGAATTTATACCCCTCTAGGCCTGCGCTTCCTGCAGGGTGAGGAAATGTGCCCCTTCCATACATTAAGAGATATAAAGAATGATACCGCAGGTTCAAATTAAGTTGGAACAGAAAACAAATTTTTTCTGGGTAAATCAACAGTACATAGCATTTTGATTTTGCTTATAAATTCCACATATAGAAGGAATTGGTTTGAATGCTGAATTGAAATTTTTCATTACTGTACTTGCAACTATTATTTTAAGTGATGGTGTATTCAGTAATTATTAATTTGGCTTAAAGACAAAGAAAGATTCATTGGCAATCTTCAAAAGCATTAGTATATAATTAAAGGGAATTTCAATATCACTTAAATATCAAACACACTAATTTAAAAAATAGTATAGATTCTCATACTACATACAGAGTTATTGTTTCAGCCACTGTAAATATATTGAACTAAATTCAATCATGCTAAAAATATATTAATGTAAATAAAGATAACTCAGTGAGATGTAAACACAAAGCATAATTTCAGCTTTCAGATTACTAATTATATAGAATAAATTGTTTTTTAAATAGTTAGAAGTGCAGTCTGATTTGGCAATGAGGGCATTTCTTGACATTACACCAGAGTTATAGAAGCCAGTTGAAGAGAAAGAGTTGAGTCCAGTGAGAATCTAGCAAGCTTTCATCACGCATTCTCCCTACAAAGGGATGGGACACTGCTTGGCATTCTGATTTCCCTTTCTTCGAACTGTCTCAATGAGTAAAGAAGGAATTTATATTTTACTATATAACATTTTCATTGCAAATTCCCAAACAATTAAAATTTTGTAAACAATGTAGGCAACTGTAGTAAGGAGGGACTTTGGATGAGGAATCTTGCATCATTTTCATAGATTCTACGAACTCTTCAAAGTGCTCTAAAAACACTATGAGTTTGGTTAGCAGCAAAGCATTAGTCTAATCAAAACCTCCCTCCTTCCCCCATACATATGTACACACACACACACACACACACACACACACACACTGTACATCTATATATTCTATTAGTCTAATTGAAATCTGACAATTTGACAGTTAATCCCAGAGACTGTGCAAGGTTACAAATACTGTCTACACTGTATCAGTTCAAGACCACTAGCAGCCAAGTGGTTAAGAGAGAACCAATCTTTTCATTTAAAAAAAATCCAATCACGTATTTTGAATTTCTTTAAAGATAAAATATGGGAGATACAGTGAATCACCCAATATGTAATTCTGGTTCCTGTAATTTTCTTTATCTAAAACTATTTTTTATGCATGGAAGGCTAGATGCCTTTAAACATAGTTTCAGCAATTGTGAGTATAAAATGTTCCTTTGAAAAATATGACAAGTTTCTCTTTTTTTTAAACTTGGAGGAAAGTTCTATAAGAGTGGGTTTTTTTTATTTTTCCGCCACAGATGAATTTTGCAGCATTTTCTCCCAGGAGCACATTGACAGCCCTGTCATCCTGAATATAATGTGTCCTGGCAACAGAGCCCCCAAGCACTGCAGCCGCCATATACTTCCGCACAGAACCTCCAGAAAGAGGTCCTGCAGGCCCTGTGGCATCTTGGTCTTTTCTCTTCCACACTCTTTTAGCAGCACCCAATCCTTGGGCATCTTGCAGTACTGGCTGAAGTCCAGAACTTGAACTTCACGGGAAAACCAAGTCCATTCAATATGCAGCATTTTCATCTTTTGGTTGGGTGATTTTTGGTCCCCCACAGATAGGAGTGATACCTGAAAGATTCAGAAGTGAAAGGAGTTCTCCATAGTTACAAATATTTTAGTTCACACATTCAATTTCAAAAGTTGTGGCTCAGGCAGATAAGTAAATAGATCACAATAATTAAAAAGATGATTCTTTTTATTAAATGGGGAAATTTTGAGAAAGCTGCTTTGTACTGAAGTTTAGTGCTAACAAGCCTTTCTCAAATTATGAACTCAGTAGGAACTGATAACCACTCAAAAATAAACAATCATTCAAAGTAGCCTATATATTTAATGCCTAAGTACATTAAAATAACTATTTTACATGTTCATCAGTCAATTGGGAAATAAAGCAATGCAAGTTGACCAAACACATATTCTATTATTAAGAAATAAAATATTCATTTGCACCACCAAGAATAATCATAAAAATGACATGCTTGTCATCTATTCATCCACAGAACTCAAATACTTTTACTCTCAAAAACAATAATGATAAAATTAAGTCATGTTAAGTTACATCCTTCTGGTTAGGAAACTAAACATTTATATACGTAAAATATAATTTATCATACAACCCTGCAAATGATCAAGAACAAAGCCTGCTTTGGGAACAGTTACGAGGCTGGCCAAGCATTTTTGACCTTCTTTCATTTCTTTACATGGCTTTCTTCCATGTAGTTCTTTTTCCAGAAGCCCAGAATGAGAGATACCCCATTTTGTTCGGGAATCCTTGCTGCTATTTCTGTTCCTGTCACCATTTTCTTTTCCTAATGCAGCATTTCGTGTCTGAGACACTCTTCCTAACCAGCTGTCCAAGCAGCCTCTCTTATTTAAACAGCTCCAGAAATCTTCCCCAAAGATAGCTAACGGATAGATAATGGCTTTATCCTGAGACTTTTCATCTGAAAATGGCACCTCCCTAGTCTCTTCCCTAACTAAGTATAAACCCTATAATCTAGGATGAAATTGTACTTTTCTTGGCTTAATGCTTTCGTGGCTGTTTGGATGATATGTGTGTAAGTTCAAACTGACAGTCTTAAATTGTAAACTTGAATAACATAGGAATTATGTATGTAATTCTTCTGCATGGTGCTCAGTCAAGATTATTCAATAATGTTTTGCAATGATGGTGATGACAACTAAGATGACGATGACAATGAGAACAACAGCAGATCCGAGTAGGCCGTGGTGGAGGAATAAAAACAATAGTTCCCATTTCCGACCATATAGCTATGGCAGCTTTTTTCAACTTGTATGCCATGTAAACAATGAGGAAAACACTGAGGTAAACAAATAAGGTCAACAGATTTCTTTCCTACAGTGTATCTTGGAGTCATTAATGTAGTATTGGTGTCAACATTCCCTAAAAATGAAAAATTGTACATTCTGAGTTTCCCAAATAAATTTGGTGATGAAACTTTATTTTTCTGAGAACCACTATTAACATCTTTGATAATATTGGCCATTCTATGGGACCTATTGGGGGAAAAATATGCTCTACTAATTATAAATGCTGACCTAAAAACCTCTACGTGCCCTGTGACATTTAGCATTCTCCATCCTTTGACCATGGAAAACTGTGACAGTACCAGCTGATCTGATCTGTGTTTGAAGTTACGTGTATTTTCAGCTCACGGATTATTAGGCGCTTCTAAGTAAAGCCTGACTTATTTCTTGGGAATTTAATTTGGAACACTTGTGAACAAATAAGCAGTAGCTTTCAGCACAACCAAGAGATATTTTTATAGTACAAGATATGTTCTATTATTGCTATTAGACACCAAAGGGAATACCATGGATATTTGAATTTTTAAATGTGATTCATTTTAAATTCTAGCATTTTAGGAAAAGTTGACATGAGTCATATCCAACTTATGTTGCTTCAACTTGACTGTTCAAATCATGCCTTCATATTCTATTCACAATTCCAGATATAACTGTGAATAAGTTTTTGCCTTTGTTATTAGGCATCTTATTATCTGTTTATCATAACCAGAAAATATGCAGTATCTTTTAATAAAGGAATATGTCTCTGGAATTAGATTTTTAAAAAACTTAATGTCCGTAGAACTGAAAAAGGATAGCTATAAATTCTAAAGGAAGTCTTAAATAAATATTTTTAAGAAAGTAAAAATAAGAGCTCTTGTAAGAGCTTCCCTAAGTTCCTTACATACTTAGTTTTTCACTAATATTTAGTTGGTTTTCTGCAAAAATATGAAGGCATTCCTTGCCCATGATCACAAGTCTCTGAGGAAATACAGATGAAACAACCAAAGTGATCTTTGCCCTAGTACAAGCCAAGGGCCCTTGAAAGATGCTGAGAGTCAAGAACAGAAACATTCATACTATCCATGAAATGCTGGATATACTCAGCCCTGAGTAGAAAATGGAAATTCAAAAATCTCTCCAGGGATGGTGGGAGGAGAGTGGTTGTGGAAATAGTAATTTCTATTAATGATATATCTTTAGAAAATGAGAATTACTCATCATTTCTCTGCAGATACAAATCACAACAGAACTAAATTTATAAAGGTAGTATTTTGAAACTATATTATCAAACCAAAAGAGCAAGTAGTTAAGTAATCTTATTTGTGATTCATAAGAAAAACTTGAAATGGGAGAAGAAGAAGAAAAAAACCATTAGAGACTGAAACTTAAAAAAGAATCTAATTTTCATATAATGACCTTAACAGGATATTCTTGAGCCCTCTTTCTCTTACCATGGCTTCTAGTTATATTCAGGGAAGATTACTGGAATAATTTAGATGGCAGTCAAAAAAAAACAGCCTTAATAGTTAGAAAAGAAGGCAGTTCCTCCAGACATAAAAGGCCACTTGGGGTGAACATACTCCAAAGGACTATGACTCCTAAAACAACCTTGGGCCATATGGAGTATATATGTGGATGCTTTACAGTCAATTTGATGATTCAACCATAAGTGGGATCCTTGCAAAAGTCAAGAGACAACTCATCTGTAGCAGTCATTGCAAATCCCCATGACCCCTCATCTACATCACTTCAAAATATGTTGGCCATATTCCAACTGCCAGTACCACCATTCTTTTCCTGTAGATTTCTCTGGCCTCTAGAGTCTTCTTTGTACACACTTATGAAAGGCCAGAAATACCAGGGAATTAACACTTCCTAGGGAAAGGTGTCAAACAATGACTAACAGGAGACTGGAAGACAAATACCTCAGCTCTTTCACTCTTCGAGTGGGATAACTCAGGTATGTGTCCTGCGGTGCCTCTCAGATTTCCCCAATGGGATTATCCTCCAGTTATTCACAATGGTAACTTTCTTGATAATGAAACTTTTATTGAATAACTTCTTCATTCCCCTACCAGTGTTTCCTGGAATCATGCCTCAAATATAATAATTGTACTCAAATTGCTGTGTTAACACTATGTCCAAAAGTAAAATTACAAGAATCCAGAACTGTATGAAACTGATAAAATAGAGTATGTTTTTAAAGCACCAATAATGGTTACATTAGACGATAATATACAACCCCAGTAATTGGAGGTTTCTTATCTAGGGTAAGCAAATAGCAACATATAACAGCAAAGTCTCTTCCCTACAAACATATCTTAAATTTACCTGAAGTGATTCTTTGTTCAGTTGCATTTTTTTTCCCAGCATACTATGCAAATAATGAGTAGATTTAAGTGATAGAAATATGAGTTTCTAGCTCTCCTAGAATGGGACAGTTAATTTTTAAAAAACCAATCTAGATACTGCTTTTCCATTTAATTATGTTTATTATTTTTTATGGGAGTAAATTACTACTAAGCAATCACCCTTTTTGTTTCAATAGAGAATTCAGCAGCTGTGTCCACACAAAAGATGGGCAACATATATTCTACCCATGGATGTATCTAGTCTAAACAAAGATACTTCATAAAAGTGCTTAAAATAAAAATTGCAAGGGAAAAAACGCTCTGGCATCAAGGATAGAGAAATCAGATCTAACATCCAATGATCTTGATTCATCTTTCACATTTGAAAGCAAACTCTAGACCTTACCTGTTAGATGTAAAATTGTAATAGCCACTTTCCTCTAGGACTTCTTCAATCACAGTCTAAAATTGAAAAAAAAATAGTATTCAATTAAAAGCAACAAAATAAAATCATTCAGAGGCACTGCAAGAACCTTACCTGCATCTGTTCATATGTTATTCCTTCCTCCAAATCAAAGCTGGTAGGTAGACCTGAAATAGATAAATTACGGAAAGTCTGATATTTGGATCACATTTTCCTAATTAGGCTTTATTGGCAATTATGACTTCAGCCACAGTGCAAACAGGTCAATTTCTTAATGATAAAGATGAAACTTACAAGCAAATTCCAAAATCTCTTGGCTTTCAATATTGAAACTTTTTGCTTTTTGTTCTTTAATAACTGGCTGCACTAGGCATGACCATCACAAAATAATATACAAAGATTTAGAGGCATTGCTCATTGTGTATATTAACCAATTAAGTTAGGTGTGTGTGTGTGTGTGTGTGTGTGTGTGTGTGTGTGTGTGTGTGTGTGTGTGTATTAAGGGCAGGTAAGGAGTGATTCCAAACAAAAACTACCTGATGGGCAAGTTTTCTGATTAAGAAACTCTCCCCAATCCATAAGGCAAAAAGAGTAAATATGTGCTAGAAAGAAAATTAATTCATACAGGGAGGCAGAAATAGACAACAAAGTCCTGACCCTTTCATATGGCTGCCTAGAGGGAAATAAAATACATATAATGCCAGAAAACTCTTTGACAGTTGGTCTCAATTTGGTATACCAGCACCTTAACACACTCTAATGCCCCCCAAAGCAACGTTGACCAGCCTTCATTCAAACCCATCAACACTGATGGAGGCCCAGGAGTTCACCTACCACTTTGGATAGTGAAAAGAGAATGGGTTGAAGGTTGAGGGGAGACATACAGATGTGAACACTGGCAGCTCATTTTTAAAGCCAAGTTCAAAGATGTTCCCCATGGTGCTGGCAAGCTCTGTTGTCTGCTTTTGCCCAGCCTGCTGTGACATGGGCTAAGCCTGGTCAGCTCTGGGGTGGGGCATCCAGCTGCCCTGGGAGGAGTTTGTCAACTTGGTCTCAGGCTTCTGAGAGATTTTTGTCAGAGTTCTTCATTTCTTCAGAGTTGCTATAAGTTTGGCCTGCAGATGAACTTACCGGTCTTGGGAGAGGTTTTTAAAAGCAAATGACTTTATACAACATTTTATCTTGATCTTATGGATTTCTCGGGGACTATTTTAAATAAAATTCTGCCTACATGGGGGTTAGCTTTATCCCAGAAGTCCAAGACTTTGGTTAAGTTTGCTAATTAATACATTAAATTATTTGCACAGACAACAAAAGAAAAAATACAACAAAAGTGAGCATTTTTCCAAGCTGTAGAGATGGTAAGTCTTCATTTAACTGTAATAACTTTACTTTTATCTACTCCATCAAGTTACATAACTATAGTTTATAAAGATTCAAAAATTATTTAGGAATTCTGAAACCTCAAAGTAGCTCAAAAGCTTCCTCTTAGAGTTCAACTATGGCAAAAGAGTTCAATTATGCTGAGCCTCTACTGAGGGACAGGCACTTTTTATGTTTACTCTGATCCTTACCATGCCTGTATGATGCAGGTATTATTTTCCTCCCCGTTTTACAGGAGAGGAAACTGAGGTTCAGAGAGGTTAAATAATTTGTGCAAGGTCAGCTGCTAAATAGTTGAGCCAAAATTTGAATCTAGGCACCCAGGTCTCCAGAATCTGTGCCTTTACATCCCTATGCTATACCCTCCCTATGTGAAATTTCTGCAAAAAAGAAAAAAAGTTAAATATGTCTGGTGTAGATTTTTCAGATAAGTTTCAAGTTTTCTCTATTTTGAATATTTAAGCTTTTCATTTCTGATTTTTATTTCCCTGGGTGCTTTAGGGCATTCGATTTCCCATCATCTGATAAGCAAGGAGAAATAAAAGGAAATACAATTCACCTACACAGATTCTGCTGTTTGTTTCTGGTATTAATACATGATCAAGGAAGCTGCCACAACTGTGTTAGCTAAATCAAGGGGAATTTCTAGATTCCTACCAGATGTCCCTTCCAACTATTGCCATAGATAATCCAAATAAGCTCTATTTTTCCTTTAAATTGAAGATAATCATTTAGGAATAGTTATTGATCTAGACAGTACATGTCTTTGCAAAAGCCTGATTACCCATGTTGATGACTATTACCTGACAGGTCGTTTGGGAACAGGTTGTTTCCACCTGATGAATGATGTAATAAATGGTAATCTGCTGTAAAAAAGTTGGGCTCAATCGGTTCTGGAGATCCCTGAGATAACTAAAACAGAAAAAGCAAAATCACATCTTAGTTTACGCTCAGAAGCAAATGACAGGAGACTTTTGCAGGGGGTTTTCCATTTCCCTATGCCTCTGCACAGAAAATTTAGTGCTTTGTGGCTTTTAATCCCTTGTAAATAGATAAAGAAACATGTTCTTTCTTCCAAAAGAACTTACAAATTGGAAGCAGGCAAATTCTCTGGTCACATGAAAAAAGTACAATTCATAGCTTTGTGAGAGCAAAAAAAAAAAAAAAGAAAAAAGAAAGAACTTTAAAGGATAGATAAATAACGGTGGCATGGGTCTGGGACATCAGGATGTTATTTTTATCAGATGTAGGAGGAATAAACTCCAATTATTCAACAAAACAGTATGTTTAGCCCAAATCATTACTCCTTTTCATGTATCTGCTTTGAATAATGGCTTCTTGTTTGACCAAAGCAAACAAGTTTCTTAACACATCTTTCTATGTTACTATTAATCAATTTTTAATCTCCAAACATTAATTCACAACACTCTGAAGGAAAGAGTAATTCACCAAACGATACATATTAAAGTTCTAATTGTTTAATACCCTTCTTTAAAGCTGAATTTTTAAAATGGAATTTTAGGCTATAAATGCTTTTCAACCTCCTTTCAACTTTAATTGCAACCGTCACTTGGCTGACCACATTTTAGTGCCTAAGTTAATAAAATATACTTTTAAATTATCATTTCATATTAATAAGCCAACAAATGGCACAATTTGTACTATGCGTTAATAGTTACCTTGAATTCATATACTCTGTTCATGAGGTAAAATACAACTTTGTTCAATCACTTGAGAAAACTGTTTGGCAATACACACTAAAATTAAACAACATATGCTTACACTATAACCCAGCAATCTCACTCTTAAGGATTTGCATGAGAGAAATAAGTATATCTATTCATCAAAAGACATGTGGAAGAATGTTCATAGCACTTTGATTCATAATAACTAAAAACTGGAAAAATCCCAAATGTCCATGGACAGAAGAATGGATAGATATATCATAGTGTGCCCATATAATGGAATGTTGCAAAGCAATAAAAAAGAACAAACTATGAATCCTCATGGCAACGTGAATGACTACTAACAAAAGAAGCCAAAAATAAAAGAATGAGTTCATTTATATACAATTCCCTAATCAGACAAAACTAACCAAATGGTGGTAGAAATCAAGATAATTACATGTGGCAGGTGGTGAGATTTGGGAACAAGGGAGCCTTCTCCAGGGATAGAAATGTTCTATACATTGAGGTGAGTGGTCGTCATATGGATGAATATATGTTCATAAAAGTTCATGGAGCCATATATGTATTAATACCTCACTGTATGCATTAAGCATTTATACCTTAAAATATTTTATACTTGCAATTGAAAATTAATTTTTCCATCAATGTATTTTGGATCATTTATGTTTTTTTCAGTCTCCATGTTGCCAAACACCTACTTACACTTTAGAAAAAAAATATGGTTCCATCTTTTTTATTCTTGAAAATTTATTTTCCTTGCTTCAATGACAACTGATAAAATTAATAACCTATCTGTAATATGACAAGATTGTAAGATACTGTAATACCAGAGGATCTGATAGTATAACTTTCTCATCATTGCTGTAAGGTGCCATGGAGGTAGCTCTAAGTTTTCTGTATGGTATCCCACCCAGCAGGTGGCTCCAACCAAGATTTTTAATATGTCTTATGATACTGAAAATGATTTCCTGGTATTATCTTTCAGACATCTTCAGATGGGATTATTTTCATATGGGTTAGCATAGGAGTAATGTGGCTGCGTGAAATGTTCATCTGACTTATAAAAAGCTTATTCAACTTAATTATTATATATCTTGGAATCCTAAAGATTTCACAGACAGGAAGATGTTTAAAGCCTCAAAGAAAGGTATGTGAATTGTGACCTGGAGAGGTGAAGATTGCCATTTTAAGATGAGAAGGACAAATCCTTTTCATTGATTTCAAACCTTCAAAAGAGTCGTTTTTGACGTTTCCACTGCTGATGACATATTAGTGGTCTCCTTTAGCTTAAGAACTGCAAATTCATAGAGAGATGGGCCCATGGGTGAAAGCAAGGACTAAAATTCATAGTTTTGTGTTTGCATCCCACTTATTTTTATTAGGAACTGCCCAGAACTTCTTTTTGCAGTTCACTTTCAAGATACACACATTCTTTCAGCAAATATTTTTTGCTGCCTGCTATATATTAGACAGAATATATGGTCTGAGTGGGAGACAGAAATGATCTGGCTTCTGTAAGACTTCTTTGCAATCCGACTAGGAAAATAAGCTAATATATGTGAAACAACACGATAATGTAATAAATACTGAAGTGTAAAATGAAGTGGTGAGTTCTAAACTTACAAAAAGAGGGTGCTTATTAGAGTTCTTTCTTTTCTGCTTTTCGTTAGTCTAGCCAAAGGCATGAAAATTTTGTTTATTTTTTCAAAGAACCAACTTTTTGTTTTATTAATCTTCCATATAGTTTTTTTGTTGTCAATTTCATTTAGTTCTGATTTGATCTTATTAATTTCACTTCTTCTGCTGGGTTTGAGGTCGGTCTGTTCATCTTTTTCCAGTTCTTTGAGACGATTCACAATACCTACGTGCACATGTAGGAATAACATTCATTGGGTGTCAGGCAGATGGGAGTGGGGAGGAGGGGATGGGTATGCACATCCATAATGAGTGTGATGTGCACCATCTGGGGGAAGGACATGCTTGAAGCTCTGACTCGGGGAGGGGGGCAAGGGCAATATACATAACCTAAACATTTGTACCCCCACAATATGCTGGAATAAAAAATAAAAAAATAAAAATAAACAAAAAATCAAAAAAAAAATAAAACAAAGAGGGTGATTCACGAAGACTAGCATGGCTTTCAGAGGTTCTATAGAAGAAACACTGGAGACAAGCTTTGAAAGACGGAGGTAGGTAGATCATACGAAGCAAAACAGACATTCCAGGTGAGCGGAACTTGGGAGTGAAGGTCGGGCATCATATATTAATGGCAAAATGATGAAAGGGATGTGACATGATTCTTTGTTATGGAGTTATGAAATTCAGGATGAAGAGAGGAAAACAAGTGTCATTCATTAATTTAGTACTTTTTAAAAATCAACTATTATGTGCCAGGCACAGATCCAAATAATGAAAAAAAAAACCCAAGAATGGCTAAAATTTATACTCTTGGAGCTTGGTGCCTATTTAGGAAGAAATACGCCTGTGAAATATTCATCTAAATACCTATAAAATTGCAACTGTGCTAAATGCATTGAAGGATAGGTCTATGATTTTTCAGGAGGTAACAGATTTAACTTAACCAGGAAAGGCTTCCACAAGAAAGCAACACTTACGCTAAGAGCTGAAACAATGAGTAAGAGTGAATAAAGGATGGGGTGGAAAGAACATTATAGGCAGAGAAAAGGGCACGTACAAGACTACAAAGGAAGCAACGTGGCAGATAAACTTTAGAAAGGGCCTCTTGGCTGGTGTGGAGACAACAAGGAGCAAGAGAGATACAAGGTAAGGACAGAGAGATAGGTGGGGCTGCACCAAATGGTGCTGTGAATACCACGGGCGTTTTACACTAAGAGTCCCCTGAAGAGTTCTCTGTGATGTGTGTGCTGTGTGTGGTATATGTGTGCATGGAACATGATCTGTTTGGAAAGGTTAGCCCTGGATACAACATACGTAACAGTTTGAGTGGGGTTAGGACCGTTGGCACGAATGCAGACAGGCTATGAAGAGGCTCCTGAAAACAATACAGGCCCAGAAAGCTGGACCCCAGAGTTTAGATAATGAGGTAGGAAACTGGAATCTACTAAGGTTTTTGAGAATGCTAATAAAAAACACATGTTTAAGAACTATTAGTCTGGCAAAATAGATTGGAGAACAAGGAGATTAGCAAAGAAGCTATGACACTAATGGAGGAAAGAAGGGCCAAGAGCTTAGACTATATGATAACCAACAGAAGGAACGGATATGGGAGATGGAATATTCTTACTTAATGACAACAGTAGCACCTATTGCCATTTGTTGAGTACTTACAACATTAGATATTCTAGATACATTAGATATTCTGTTTGGTTCCTACAAGTATCCCGTAAGGCAGGCATTAGCTCCATTTTACAGACAAGGAAACTGAGAAAGAAAGTAATTTGCACAGGAAGCATACTATTAAGTGGCAGAACCAGGGCAAGAACCCAGGAATATCTAATATCAAAGGTCAAAACTTCCTACTCTACAAAGACTCCCTAGGCATTAATGACGTAGGGGATACAGGAAACCAAGTGGAATGGTTAAAAGCAATTGCAAGGTTTAAAGACTGAGCAAAAGGAAAACTAATGCTTACAGGGAAACCAATGTGGACATGGGAAGGGAGGAGAAGGTGGTGAGTCTAATTCTGGACATGCCAAATGGCAAAGTAAACGTCGACCCAGTGCATGGAAATACGGAAGATACAACAGAACATCTTTAAAGCGGTGGCCCCAATGGCTGGATGAGGCTATGAGGTGGGTCAGCAGTCCAGTACCAGTATTGTGTGAGCCCTCTCTTGCCTCACGAGCATTCAGCTTATAGGTGTACCTCTGTTTTTAGCATACGTGCTATTTGAAAGAATGTATTAAGACTCTCCTGAACCAACAAAAAAGGGCTCTCCTTCTCTGAATAAACATCTACAGATCTGCAGAGCAAATGATTATACACACTAACTAAACAAATCAAGTAAATATACAAAGGAGAACAGACTATATCACTGTTACTACTACCCCCCCCCCCAAAAAAAAACCACTGATTTTGAGCAAGTATTCAGGAAATTTAGCACTTCATTGGTCGATTGAGAATATAGTAGTTTCCAGGCAAAATCTAAATAGAAGAAAACAAAGAGGAGCTACACGTGTAATCTTTATTAAATTTCCCAAACTACATCTTCTTTTTCATATCATAAAATAGGGTTATATTTGCTGTAGAACAACCACACAAAATATTAAGAATCTAATCAGATGAAGTAGAACTTTGAAGGAAATTGAGCCAAACATGAATAAAATTCAGTATCAGAAGTGAGAAAATTTTCAACACATTCCATCACATTGCACTCACCGGTCCTCTGGTCTTATTTCCTCTAGATTTTCCTTGTCTTCTTTGACTGAAGTACATCATTATAAGATATAACATATTGCCTACTTTTTCGTTTTTTCTAACCTACAGCTCCTTTCCATTAGTTTCTTATTAGCTTTTTCCGGGCCTCTTTGTTAATAGAGATGTCCAGTATTTATACTCACTGTTTTTTTACTACACACACAAATACACACGTATGTGTGCAAGTACACGCAGAGAAGCGTGGTCCATCATCAGCTCCACCATACTCTCTAAGTCCCAGGGATGTACACCTTCCCCTCATCCCCACTTCTGCCAAAAGTAGCCCTTTTGCTGTGATGTTTACATTTGTTCCTAACAGAAAATTCCAAAACTAAAAGAAGGCTGGAACACCACTGTTCTATGTTAATTACAACCAGGAGCTTATCCTCCCAGCACCTTGGCTCAACACTGAAGGTGATGTCAAGGCAAAGAGTGAATGGTGGCCTGACACAGCTGGGCAGGAGAGCCCTGCTATTGGAGTTTCTCTACTTGGTCAGAAAGTTCAGTTCCGGGCTCTGCTGATTTATGATGGGGCCCTAAGGAGGGCTAGGCAAATATAAAGCATGATTATTATATGCATAAAGAGACATTAATTCAAGTCTGAGGAACTGAGCAATCTGTCTGCATGGAAAAGAACTGGAAACCTGTAGTTAGGAATTAAAGAGGCTGCCAGATGTTCAATAACATAAATTTGATCTTGTGTTGAAGTGGAGATAAGAAGTAAAGAGAAGTAGCAGGATGGCCCATGCCTATAGGAGTAATCTACACTGTAACACAGGGAAAATGTCACTGGGTTTTGTCTAGGCCTTCTTACTCAAAGTGTGGTCCATGGAATGTCAGCATCAGGAACATCTGGGAGCTGGGTAGAAATGCAGAATCCTGAGCCCAGGATGTGAATTCATCTTGGACAAACATTTTGGCCTACTGGACAACCTGTCTTTCTAATAAAAAGTCTCAAGTCTGTTGGATATGCTGTAAGTTCACAGTGGGCAGGTGCTATATTCTATAGCCTTGCTACTTGAACTGATCAGCAGCAGCAGCCATCACCCGGGGGCTGATTGGACAAGCACAATCTCCACCCTCCTTCCCCAGACCTACTCAATCAGAATCTACATGTTAACAAGATCCCCAGGTGATTGATATGCACAATACAATGTAAGAAACACTGATCCTTCCAGGCCACTAATTCTCAGCTTTGGCTGCATATTAGAATCACCTGGGAGTTTTTTAAAAACAAAACAAAACAAAAAACCTGACACCTGGATCCAACTCCTGAAGAGCCAACCCCCAGGAATCCAACCCCTGAGGACTGACTGATGTGGTGTGTGGTCTGAGCATCAAGATGTTTAAATGCTCCAGTTGATTCTAATGTGCAGCAAAATTTGAGAATTCCTGGGCATAGGCACATGCCTAAATAGCCAACTGCTTCCCACCTGGGTCTAGATTCTTTTGTTTTTTTCAATCCTTGGTCCAAATGATATTTGTAACTTACAATGCACTGATTCTCAGCCTTGACTGTAAGATAGAATCACTTGGGGCCAGGCCTCCAACTAGCCTATACTGTGCCTTTGTGCAAACTAAAAAGTCACTCCTTTCCCCCAGAGGATGCAGCCCCAGTCAGTCCCTTCATCCAGGTGTTCTTGGACAGAATATAACCTGTCCAATTCTAACTGGTAGCTTTGCCAGGAGAGCTGTTTTCAAACTGCTGATGCCCAGGTATTGCTCTGGGAGGAGCCTGGCATCAATATAAACAAACAAACAAAAACCCACAACTCTTTTTATTATAAAAAATTTCAAACATTTATAAAAATAGAGAGAACAATACAACGAACTCTAGGTACTCATGGCCAATCTTGCTTCATTTACATCTCCTTCACTTCCCTTCCTATCTCATCTGACTCTCAGGAATTAGAAAGCAAATACTGCCCTCCATAATATTTCAGCATGGCTCTTTAAAAAAGACGGATTTCTTTTTTTTGTTAAACAGAACCACAATATAATTATCCCACGTAAAAGAACTTATTGATTCCTTAATAGAGTCATGCATCACTTAATGGGTATATGTTCTAAGAAATGTGTGATTTTTGTCATTGTGCGAACATCATAGAGTGTCCTTATACAAACCTAGGTGGCACAGCCCACTACACACCTAGGGTTCATGGTGTAGCCTGGTGCTCCTAAGCTATAAACACGTACAGCATGTTACTGTACTGAATACTGTAGGCAACTGTAACACAATGGTAAGTATTTTTGTAACTACAAATATCTGAACATAGAAAAGGTATTATAATCTTATAGGACCACTGTCATACATGTGTTCAGTATTTGACTGAAACATCACTATGTAGTGCATGACTTTATAATATATACTCAACGTTTCAATTTTCCTGATTTGCTTACCTATATTTTAAACTTTTGTTAGAGTGTCTTTGTCTAAGTCAGAAAGAAATAAGCCCATACATTGCAAGTGGTTACTATTTTCCCTAAAATGCTTTAATCTTTATTTGAGATTATCTTTAATAATCTTTATTATTGCTATGGGCAATCCCTCTCCTCCCCTCTCTCTTTCTCCCCTCCCCTAGCGATTTATTTATTGAAGAAAACTTTTCCATAGAATCCCCCAGTCTGGATTATCCCCATGGCATCATTTAACATGTTCTCTTGTCCCCTGTATTTGCTGCAGGTGAATAGGTAGATCTAGAGCAGGGGTTGGCAAACTTTTTCTGTAAAGTAAATATTTTTGGCTTTGTGGGCTCTATGGTCTCTGTCACAGCTACTCGACTTTGCCTGGAACCTCAAAGCAGCCATAGACAATACATAAGTGACAATATATAAGCATGTGGTCGTGTTCCAATAAAACTTTATTTACAAAAACAGGCAGCAGGCTAGACTGGCCCAAGGGCTGTATTTTGCTGACTTCTAACCTAGAGGCTTGATTGGATATGGATTCATGCTTTGAGTAAGAATACTTCATAGACAGTGCTGCCCACTGACATCAGGTGGACCATAATATCTGGTTGTCCTTCTATTTGTGATGTTAGCAGCCATCAGTGATTATGTCTAGATCCATTATTTCATTGAGAACTACAAAGTGGCACTTACTGGCCGAAGTACTTCAAATGAGAAACCACCTCTCATCAATGATTTAGTTACCCTGAGTTAGAATTCATAAGAGAAAGGCAAAATAAATGTTTGATTCTTACCTTTGTAAACAGTTTTCAAAATAATAAGTTGATTGCTTAGCATTTTCCAAAGGTAACTAATGAGGATTTTCTTTTCTTTTTTTCTTTAGTGTCATTATGAATATTGGGATTTAAACATTATTTAATGCATTCAATTCGTCATGGTTATTATTCTTATTGATGCTCCAAGTATCCCACAGATAGCCAATGGGAGCCTCTACAAGTTGGCTCCTGAGAACTTTTGATACACCCTCAGTAGACCTGATGGCATCCTTGCTATGCCATCTGTTATGCCAGGATATTCCAGTCTAATCTTGCACAGTTACTGCTCTAGGTCTGCAATCAGCTGTTTTTCCAAGGAGTTGTGGGTCGGGGAGCTCACTGCTGCTGATTAGTTTCTAGACAATTTTAGTGAAAATATTAGGAAATGTGCATATTTTTAATAGATGAGATTTCTCATTAATTCGTTCTCATTCATATTGATACTTCCAATTCTAATTTGAGTTGATTTCTTCTATCTTACTACCATTTCTGCTAGTTCCCAAAGATACCTGTACAATTATTTAATTGCTTTATTCCCCTTACAATTCTAGCCAAGACTGAGTAGACTGGACTGAAGACCACCTTAGGTGAGTTATAAATAAAGAGCTTAATTTCTTAGAAAAGGGCTTTCTCATTTTTTGAATCCTGTATATGTCCTACTGGGTCTTAGGCCATTAATAAGTAGGTACAATCATCCCCTAATGGCTCCTTCAAACTGGGGACATGGGGTCCATGGATTTCAGGAAAAGCTTCAGAGAGAAAGGTGAAAATCAATTGCATTTTATGTGCTGTCATCACTTACTGCTTGGCCTTAGTATGGGGTGATTTTGTCAGTCAAAAGATAATTGGGCACTCCTCTATGATTGTACAAGGGATGAAAAACCCATTTCAGAACAAAAATTATTGCTAGCAAAAGATTATACCAGAAAAAGGAAAAAAACAGAGATTACAAACCCTTCTCATTTAGGTTTAGGTGGGATCAGTGAGCTCCTTTCTATATTCATATAGAAATAAATATATGAATACATTATATCAATATATACCAATAAAGAATAGAAAAAATATAAAATGTATTGTACAGAATATATCTTAATATAGAATATAGTCTATATCCAATAATTATACATTAATCATCTACTACATGCCAGGCACTGTGAAAGACCCTGGGGAATTAAAAATGAATAAGATGCACTCACTGCCATTGCGGGAAACAGAAATGTAAGGTAGATAAAAAGCTATATAAAATACAACAATATGAGTGAAAAAGTGATGCAAGCACAGAGAAAGGAAAGAATAGGTCTGGACAGGGAAAATTAAGGAAGGTGTTTTTTGGAGGAGCTGGCTTCTCAGTTCAGTGATGAAGAAGAGGACACATTAATATCCTAAGCTGAAGATTTCTTTAGCACACAGGAGGAAGGCCTGCCTTCCTGACTGGGAGGATATGAACCAACTTCGAGGGGAGATGGCTCAAGCTGGGGGCAGCCTATGGAGGAATGGGACCATGCTTCTGTTGATCACTAGCGGAGCCCTGGAGCTGACTATCCGCCTTTCCAAGCTTTGGGCCCTAGAACAATATGCATGGCCTTTCCCTACCTAAGGGTCCACAACATGTCCCCCAGACCACCATGAGCTTGTAATATCAGAGAAGAGGACCTTGGTGTTTTTCATGGGAGAGTTTGACCTTCATCTTAACCAAGTTAAAAATAAGGATGAATTTATCCTTCCTCAGGTTCCCTCACCTGTGGTTCCCAAACACCCTATACCACCCCATCAATATCTGTTTTTATTTTCCCAGACCAAGAGGAAAAAAAGGTAAGCACTCTAATGAGAGACACCGCCACAATCCAGAGGAAGGAATACAAGGGGCAGGATGGGAGACTTTAACAAAAGAATTCTCTTTTCTATCAGGGGAGGAAAGAGAAACAGTGAGGAAGAGATGTAAAACTGGAAACCTAAATAATAAAAGAGAACATGATTCACTTCAAGGGCATGCACTGATGGAAAATCACTGAGCAGGGGAGAGTTGAAGCCACCTTTGTGTAGCAGACAGTTTGCAGCAGATGTTTTCATTCTCATAAAACTAGGATTTCTGTTAAAATAAATTTGTGTGCAAACTGGATTACTCTCAATATCATTTTAATAAGAATATAAAACCTAAGCAACATGTAATCTTTTCATGGGAGATTTGAGCTTCTGTTTTTAAAAATATATTTACTAGTATTCATGATACAGCATATAAATTTTGTAAGATAAATATCTGAGGTCTTCTCTACTTCCGTTTTTGTCTCCTCTAGCTCTGTTTCTTGGCCCTTTTTGCCAACAGAACCCTGAAAGAAATCTTTCTCTCTAATCTCTGGTGAGGTAGCATTTATGTTTTGTTTACCTGCAGCTGTCTTTCCCCCCATTTCCTTTCTGTGTATGTATATGCAGACCCCACTGGTAGAAGACAACAAAGCCAAAACATATTGTTTGCACTTCTTATCAAAGAGCCTGTCATATCTCCTGAATAATGAATGAGCAAGTTTATGCTTAAGATTGAATTCATTAAAGAGAAAACTTAAAGGAAAAGGTCACTGGCAGCATGACCATACCAAGGTTTAAGCATATGATGAAACTTTTTTAAAAATATGAAATTGAAGTGGGACCAAGCATCTTTACCCAAGTGGACCCAAATTGCTTGTACCTTGGGCCTTTCAGGGACAGGAGAATTGGGACCTCAGGGCCACTTTCAAGGGCCGTATTAAAAAGGCTATCAACCTGGACAAGGGGATTTCCCATCACCAAGTTTTGTTAACCAGAGGTAGACAATCCTTCTGCCTGGTTGCTTCAGACTCTTCGTGGTTTTGTTTCTATATGTATGAATAGAAATATTTGCTAGCACCTGAGGTTTGGGAGACTGCAGAATGGCAAAGATGGAAAGAACCTTAGGAATAGTTCTGACAAGCCTCATATGTGATAAAAATCATGACTTCTTGGTTAAATGACTTCAGAGTGGCAAAGCCAATTTAGGGGCTAGCTAAAAATTATTCTAATAAAATCCTCCCAAAGAGGCTAAAATATACAAATTCCAAATTAAAGATAGGTAATAACATTTACTCTTAGGAAAACACAATAAAACTGAAAGAACTTTTTGTTAGTTATCTGAGAATAAGGGCCATAGAAATAAAGGTGAGAAAATCAGAGGCAAAGACATAACCTCAACTTAGTACCTTAAGCAATGATAATAACCTTTAACAGAGGATAGAGAGCTTAAAGTACAAAGCAAAGGAGATGAAAAATGTAACTCTTATGGTTTTGTTAGCAAAAGAATCCTAAATATAGAATATCATACCTTCTTAATTTCAGATTTCAAATTACAAGGGTTACTCTGCTGGCTGAAGAGGGACTTCTTGAATCTCTCTATAACCCTTCTTTTCAAATTGTGGTGCAAAGCTGGAGGAAGCTGCATAAAATGAGAAAATTATTATAAACAAATTGTTAACACTGCACAGCTGACTACCAAGAGCATTTACTGAGTGTCAATGTAATAATATTCACTCAATGAGACTAAATAACAATTTAAATTTTACTGCAAATAGCATGACTATATGCTATAGTTTTTTACCCTATGACCCAGAAGGAATAAAATATTTTACTCTGCTCTCTTTCAAAGAGCTGCTTCCATTTATCTTATTGTCCTTTTACTTACTGATATTATTTTTCACATAACAACTAAATAACTTACTGATTGCACACAAATATTGAATTTTGTAAAGAACAGCCTTAACAAAGGAGGAGTGCATTTTATTAGATGTTTAGGTGCTTATGGCATGCCCAGAGTCATGCTAAACACCCCAGCCATGGCCCTGGCCCTGAAGGATCTGATATTTTGGACCAGGAAACACATATCTACTTTAGTGTATAGTCAGATGCCTGCTTGTGAATGCTCCTGAAATTTCAGCTGGAGAGAGATCTGATTTTAGAGATCAATTTTATCCAGAAGAAAGAGAAAATGGATTAGTATATATTAGGGCTGGACCAGGATGAGCTAGATTTAATAAGTAAGTAGTATTAATAGAATGTCACTGTAGAATCTTAGAAAAAGTGGTAATTAGATCTAAATAAAGATTTCAAAAAACTCATTTGTAATGCTTTGCAGGTTGGATCTATACAAGAAAACCAAAGGTCCTGGAAAGCACAGAGATGAAGTAAAGTTTGGAAGAAGGATAACAGAAGAGAAATAGGGTCAGAATTACAAGGTTCTCAGGGTTAAAATAATGCTTAGTTTTGTTTAAATTATGGAGAGAACTTGAAAGGAGAGAAAAGGAACCAGTAAGAAAAAAGATGGTTTAAGTGGGAGGGAAAATGTCGTAGTACGAGCTCTCAAAATTAAACAAACATATAATCAAAGCTCAGATAAAAAGAAAGAGGAATATGTCAGAGACAATTATTACCCCACTCTTCCTCCATTTTCCTGGCTCCCTTACAGTTTGAGTCTGTGCCACGTGACTACTTTTAGCCAATAAAAATGACTTGTGCCACTCGGAGGACAAGATGCTCCAAAGCCAGTGTGTTTCCTCCATTTCTGTCCTCCCCTTCCACAGGGAGCATGGAGCCCACCTATTCTGATGGCATGGCCACAAGATAGAGCAGGGCCACTTGACCAATCCAACTTTAACTGACTGAGAAATAAACCTCTCCTGTCCCGAGCCAACGGATTCAGCATGTATCTGTTAGTGCAATATAACTTCCCTTATCCTGATGAATACAAGGTATATCTCTTCACTCAAGTTTGATGGAAGAGAGGTATATATAAAAGGTAATGGTAGAGCCAAGAATAGGGTCTACAAGAGCTCACAACAGCTGATTATATAGCCAAAGACAAACTGCTCATCATCCCAAGCACAATGGGATGTAGGGCCTATTATAAAGGATTGTAATTACATAAAACAGAAAAACAATGCAATTGAAAAATGTTTTTAAAATGTATCTTTAATCCTAGTGCTTGAGTCAAAGTAGGTTTAATTAAGGAAGAGATAAGACTGTTCTGGAGATATTGAAACCCTTTTGTATACTTTGAAAGGTTTTGCAGGACTGAGTCTCTACTGATCTCTTCTGATGTCAACATTATAACTTTCTTTCACCTTGATCCAGATGTGATTTCTCCCTTCACCCCTAGCAAATAGTTATAATTATTGTTATCTTTTCACATGGAATGAAAGGGGGAAATCAAGAAATGAGGAGGAGGGAAGAAAGGGGAGAGAGGGGGAGTGGGAGGGGGCAGAGAGAGATTTCTCAGCATTAAGGGGCAAATATTTGGAAGACAGGTGAGAAGGAAAATGAGTATAAATAATACATGTGTGCACGAGAGAACAGCAAAAAAGAAATTAATTTGACTTAGAGTAGAAATAGGCAATGATGAGAGATGCATGTGCATACTTTGCTGGCAAGGGGATGGGTTGGAGTGGTGAGGGGACCAGAAAAGTACCTAAAAAGACACCGGGTTTGATAATTTCATATTGTTATGCACCAGAAGTTGCCACTTTCCCAAATCGAAAACCAGAGGACAGTGTTGGCCCAGGACTGTCTAGCTGCTGCTCAGCTGATTGCAATGTGGCTGTCAAAGGGAAAGACAGTAAGCCTTCTCTGCTACAACGAACCTAAAAGTGTGAAACACCAGTGGGCTTGTAGGTTCCTTCAAAGGGCCTTAGCCCAGTGCTGGCAGCTACCGGTATCAAACTATTAATTCAAATACTCTGCAAATTCTTGCTATTCATTTAACTTGATGAATATCTAGTTAACTTAGAATTGCTTTTACTGTTCCTGATGGCCTGAATTAATCTTTATAAAAACTCACTGAAGTAAGTCCCCATTTAGTCAACTTAAGATGCATACTCAGGGCAGTATTAGAAAGTTATTGATCTTACTATAGTCCTATAAGCTCCCCCGTCTTACTAATGAAGGAACTGATTCTTGAAAAGATAATGACTTCCTCAAAGTCTAAAATCTAAGTTTGCTCTTATTTGCCTGTTTTTACTATACCACAGAAAGTGACGAAAGAAAAAGTAAAATCCGTTCTGGATGTTTTATACTGGTTTTCTCAAACTTTCAGAATTCATGGATTCTTTCCAAAGAACTGCCTGCATTCTCTAGTAACTCAAAGAATACACGAGAAGACCATCTATAGTTCACAGAGCTCCATTTGATAGTGACTTAAATTAGTGTCTTATCCTACTTTTCAAAACGTTATTTTGACATATTACTGCTTAAGAAGAGATTCCCCTAAATGTTAAAACAAAATGTTCAAATACTATCAACAAAATAAATACACAAAGTATAACACCTTCTTACAATTTACAAACCCTGAAGATATGAGTCAATTTGAGAAACACACAACTTTACCCTAGAGATTATTTTGTTTAATCTCATTCACCCTTGCCATCAG
>RJWJ010019707.1:0-29930 GCA_004363605.1 Indri indri | reverse complement strand
TTATTACCTCATTTGATGAGTTCAGGTAATAAATTAGGAAGAAAGCTGTGTACGTGGAGATTCAGTATATAGTTTACTCATTAATTTTAAACGTTCAATTCAAACTTCTTATACAATTCAAAAGAAAGGATAATTGAAAGGAAGCCAGAATGAGTTGGTCACTTGGACCCTAACAAATTACAGCATTTTTAAACCATGAGAACCACAAATCAAAATATACCGTTAAGTATTCTGCAGCAAACTCACATCTGTCCAAGCCCGGACAATTTGTTTGGCATATACGGATAGCGAAATTATCTCTGCTGCTCACCCGGCTTCATAGTTTCCTTTCCAATGTTTTCCTGGCTCTGTAGAACACTTCTTCAATTATTTTCAGAATCTCAGAGATACTCTCTACACACTCCTGTGACCTTCTTGGATTCTTTTCTCTTTTTTAAAAAATTGCTACAAATTACTTGAATTAAATAGCTTCAATCATTCGTCCATATCCCTACCTTCCCACTGTATAATTTCATTAAGATAAAGTGAATGTTCTTAGTGAGTCTAGGAAAACTGTAGATGCGTTCTGCCAAAAAGCAACCAGACTTTGGGCTTTGACCTCAGAGCATCTGATATATCAGAATCCAAGAAAGTGATTCCCTCCCCATTCCTCCCCCAAGTTACTAACCAATGAACAGTTCTTTGAAATAATATTTCTTAGCCCTAACATCTGCTCCGCTGGCCTCTCCAGATACATGGAACACGCTTAACAAATAAGTGAAATACTGTTTGTTTGAGATAACCAAATGTTTGACATAACCAAATCATATGCTGAGGGTTGTTTCTGAAAACAACCCAAACTCAAACACAGGTGCGTGTTCTTTAGTACTATAATTCCACTTGGTAAATCTTTTACTAGACTATTCCTTAATGCTGTGTTTAAAATATTAATTTATATTGGCTTTGATAGAAATTCTAGGGCAGAAAGCAAACAGTAATGAAAAGCATATGCAAAGGCTTTTTATCAATGTTACTAAATTATAATTCGAAAGGAAAGTTTTAATTTAATACTATGAGAAATGGCATTAGGGTGAGGTTTAGCAATATTATTAAAATAATTCAATTCCTATTGATTACATAGACATAGCACTCTGAGATTTCACTTATTTATTAAGGTATAGTTTAAAATAATTGAATTAAATTTATTATAAGATACATCAAGTTTACTTTAAAATATTTCTAGAAAATACTCATTTTAGAAAATTTGTTTTAAATAACCAACTGTTTGACAAATACTAATGTAACTTAGATATACTAACATAGTAATATGCTTAGAAAAATGAGAAAAGGCAGGTAGGATTAAATATTGCCTGATATTTCCAACCAATGGTTTTCAAACTGCATTTTTTGGAGCTTTAGGGTTTTTTCCCTTATAATTTCCTCTGTATGATACATGTTGGCATCTGTGTAATAGTTCTGGGGAAAAAAGCTTTTATTCTCCTGTATCACACCATATACAGTTCTAGGAATGTGGGGCTGAAGGCTCTGCTCACATCTTTGCTCCCTGGTATTGTCCACACGGCAGCCAAAGGGACATTTTGAAAAGCCACTGATCTGCTCATTCCTCTAAAGAAAACATGCTGTACATTTTCTTGGATAAGGACTTTGCCTATTATTTCTTTCTTGTAGCTACTCCTGTATTTACCCCAGTGTCTGGCACATTGAATGAGTTCAAGTTTGGAATTCAGTTAATTTCCTGGGCACCTACGGACATAATGAGAGTTAATATATAGCCTTTACAATGTATTAGACACTGTTATAAACACTTGCTTATATTCGCTTATTTCATCTTCACAGTACCATGATCCTTATTTTACAAATAAAGAAACCGAGGCACAGAGATGTGAAGTAATCTGCCTACGGTCACAAAGCTAGTAAGAGATAGAACAGGGAGTCCAGCTCCTGAGCCCATGCTCTGGACATTCTACTGTGATTGATGCAGGGAATACAAAGATAAATAAAGCACAATCCTTCTCCACAGTGTTTACCATTCAGCAGGAGGGAAACAAACATAATTTCAACGTAATGGTAAATGCTAATAACGATGACACTGACAAATATTTATCGTGTATCTGTTCTGAGCTTCGTAATAATTCCTTTATATGTATTGTTTAATCCTCACAAGAATCCTTTGATTATTTTTATTAGGAAATAAAGGTAATTTTGCCCAGTATGAGAAAAAACTAATCAGCCCCTGACTCTTGTCAGCTTGAAGGTGGTCTAGCCCTAACAACTGTTCTCTAATGTTAAACAGAACACTATAAAAATATCTCAAAGAATGCTAACGTCAGACAAGATCACTATGTGCCATGACAGAGCAAGAGCAAAATAAGCACCCTCCGTGATCTTTCTGGAGCACAAACAAAAGCAAGAGCACTGTCCCAACAACAAAAATGACCAATCGTACACCTCTCTCAGCTAATACAAACTGACTGCTCCTTTTTGATCAATTTTATCTTTAGTTTCACTTTGTTCCCCCTACCTTCTAGATAAAAATTATTAAGATAACCTACCATAGAATTTCCCAATTCTGACATCTAATTCAGCAAAACCACACTTCTTTTGAGTCCTCCTGAAAACATCTAAAACCAGCCGAAATCCTATAATAAGCCCCTTCTAAAACCCTCTTGCTGAGACTCTTCACAGTTCCTCATCGCGTGCTATGTTCTTTGCTGCAATGAACCAATAAAGCCAAATTGGTTTGACTTTAGGTGTGTTCCTGGTGGTCTTTGGCTGGAGGATATTAACAGAAATGGAGTTTCCTCCAAGGATAAGGTGAGACCATTGTTGTTGGAGCAGGACACTAGACTCAGTAATACTGCACAGATTGGAGGCCCCTTGGAATCTCTACCTGTCCAAGTATTTAAACAGGCCATGGATAAGAGGTAAGTTTCACTCTGAATAAAGCTCTGATTAATATTTCATTGTGACTCTTCAGCATTATATTTCGTTTTGTTTATTTACTTAGGCATATGTTCTCCTGGGACTTTTTGGTTATCTGGTCAGATTTATATTGCTTCTTGGTGAAATTTTTTTCTGTCCTTGAAGTACTCATTTCTATGGTCTACCTCTTTAGTGTCTTGTCTATATGAAGATATGTCTATAAGGAGAGAATGGACACAGACCTAAGTCCATCTTTGAGCCAGTGCTAAAGAAGGAGAAGTTCAGAAAATATTGGTAGGCTGGTGTTCTTTGGATAAAAGTTACCCATGCTCACCATTTCAAAACCTTATGAAGACTTCTCTCTCAGTCTTGTGAGAAATGATTATTTAGTTTTATCTTCCCAGAGTCAGGGGGTTTTATCTGGCCCCTGGTCAGGTTCTGTTAGCCTTTGGCCAAGTTCCAGAGACAAAAGGTTCACCAGCACCAACCTTATGGAGTTCTCGCAGGGTCTTCTCAATCTAAAACTGCACCTCTTTCAGGTCAAACACTGGTTTCCTCTCTGTTTTCTAAATATAATGTATACTTACCCTCTGACTGGTGACATTTCCCACAGACAATTTTGAATAGTAGTGACTACTGGGAGAAAACTTTGACATTAACAAGATGTTGATTGGACAGTTGCCTTCAAAGTAAAGGGGAAGAAACATTCGTGAGGAGATTGTCTTGTTTGTCTATAAAAGAGATTATTTCACGTAGAAGATGCCACTTCCATTTTGTTTCAGGGATCGATATTTCCTAGCTTTCTAACTGTATGGCTTGATAAAATTGTCAAGGACTCTACCTCTTTTTTGTGAGTATAATATATGTGAAAATGCACCTAAACTTTCTTTTCTCTCCTCACAGGTAGGAAATAATTAGCTCATTGCAGTGATAATTTAATATTTATCTGAACTTGTCTCCTTCTTACTTCTTTTTTTCCATTTCTGTTCCTGTCCCTCTCTTTTCTGGTGCCTGGTAAATTTTAGAGAGTAACATGTCAGAAAAATAATTTTGTTAGTATACATGTATTCTGGGGATATCCAGTGCAAACATTAAACATTGTTTAAAAGAGAAAAATATTACTGGGTTTTATTTGTTTTAAAGTTGTGGAAGCTGAAAAGTGCATGTACAAGGTATATAACAGTCACTATTACTATTAATTCAATTATGAGATAAAAAGAAAAGACGTTAGTTCCAGGATAAGAGAATAACTTTTGGTATCATTTAAACTGTCTGTAGAATTCACTTTGCAATATATTAATATTAATAGAAATAATATCAGCACAATATTTAGGTTTATACAAGGCCACGATTATATCTCTCATGGTTGCAATTTCCTGAATGGTTTCATGAATGAAGTAAATTGTGACTGTTCCTATGACTTTTTCAAAAAGTTTTAAAATATATAAAAACACGTTCACATAAATAGAATGAAAACAATGGGTATCTTTTTAAAAGGTTAAGTTTTATAAAATGCTTACAAAGTACCAGTCATAAAGACTTAGAGTCTTAACTAAAATTACATTCCAGGTTTTTAACTAACTTTAAGAGTTAAGACCTTAGACTGTTCAGTATAGTACCAACTACTATAATAGCCACTGTGGCTATTTAAATTACTTAAAATTAAATAAAATTAAATATTCATTTCCTCAATTGGACTAGCCACAGTTATTTCTCTTAAAGAATATGGAAAATGAGATATCCCTTTATGCATTTTAAAGTAAACATGTAAAAGTCTTCATCATAATTTTAAATAGTTGCAAATAATAAATTTCCAGCAAGTTATAAATATTGACATTTGAAAAATAAAACTGTCACAGCATTCTTTTAAATATTTCCAAAAGAATGGAAATGATAGCTATTATTATCCATGAAAAAAACCAACAAAGAAGAAGGAGCTCTTTTTACAGTTGTATATTTTATATTATCTCTTTATTCCCCTGAATTTATATTTTCCTTCCTTTGCATCCATGGGATTTTAAAAATATACACTTTTTATGAAGCTCTTTACTAAAAAGTAAATTTGATATTGAAATATAGGATATATATAAATCCTAAGTTTATGACTTGAGAAATTTTCATAAGGAATACACATTCATGTAGTAACCAGCACCCAGATCAAGAAACAGATCCTAGAATATTTGTAACATTCCAGAACCTTCTCTTGGGCTCTATTCTAGTCACTGTTACCTCAGCCCAAGGGTAACCACTTCCCTGACTTCCTACCCTATTCATTAGATTTGTGTCTGGATTCTTTTCTTGTAAGATTCATTTATGTTGTTATGTATAGATGTAGCTGGTGCATTGTTATTTACGTGCAGTATGACTACATCACAAATTGTTTATCTGTTCTACTGTTGATGGCTATTTGGTCTCTTTCCAGTTTGTGCTCTTGTGGATAAAGCCATTATACACATTTATTCATGTCATTTGGTGAAAATAAGTCCATATGGAACTGCTTGGTCATACGTAGGTACATTCAGTTTTTGTAGTATCAAAAAAAAAAAACAGCACTGGGTACTTGTTAAAGATGGCAAGGCAGATTTTATGCAGACCACATCAGGAGGGGAGAGACGCAGGTACAAATGGAGCTCAACTCAAGACAAAGGTGGCTGAGGCTTTTAAAGGGAGAACAGAGAGGGAACAAAAAGGGGCTATGCAAAGTGAAAAAGGGGGAACAAAAAAGAAACTAGGGGGCTATGAGGAAATGGAGAATCACAGAAGGGGGTAAGTGCAAAATTACTGAAAATGATTTGACAATGTCTGTTTAGTGGCATTGGGTTTTCTTGAGCAAAAACGCAGCATGGGTATTGGGGTTACCTTGGGGACAAAGCCTAGTGCAAGTGAAAGCCAGGCCAAAATTTGGTCAAGTTTCTTAGCACCATGTTTGGGCAAATCCTGGGGAGTTCATAGTTCACAGTAGATACTGCCAAACAGTTTTCAAGATGGTTGAACCAATTTGCTCTCTCGCCAGCAGTGTAATTCAATAAAATTTTATCCTAATTTTTTTATGCTTGAAAGTCTTTTGTTGATCTCCTAATCATTCTTTTCTGCAACACAAACTTGTGTAAATTGAAAATTGATTTAAATAAACATCTTGTGCCTGTAAGGCTATATTAAAATTTTTTTGGATTTAATTATCGTTACAGTTATTATTAGTACCCAGTGGACCAAAATGTCATATACAGTTAACCCTTGAACAACACAGAGGTTAGGGCCACTGATCTCTATGCCTTTGATAATCCACATATAACTTTTGACTCCCCTAGAATGTAACTACCAATAGCTTCCTGTTGACAGGCAGCCTTACCAGTAACACAGTCAATTAACACATATTTTATATGTTATATGTATTATATGTTGTATTCTTACAAAAAAGTAAGCTAAAGAAAATGTTATTAAGAAAATCATAAGGAAAAGAATATACATTTACAGTAGTGTATTGTATTTATTGATACCAATTACAAGTATATATTGTTTACAAAATGAATCACTGGTCTGAAATGACGGGCAGCCACAGCTGCAGACCTCAATCTATGGTACCTAGCAAGCAATTCAACTTTTTCTTGTAATGTCATAACTTTTCTCTGCTTCTTGGGAGCACTTCAAGCATCACTAATGGCACTTTGTATGGGTCCCATGGTGTTATTCAAAGTTTACAGCATTGTACTAAACATGGTGAAAAATTCAAGAGAACCACAAGAGATCACTTTTTACTGCAATATGCAATTTACAGGGGAGATGAGCTGCTCACGTGGAGATGATTAGTGTCACACAGCATTTTAAGTGGAAAGTCACAATACTTGAGCTCACCTTAATAGCAACAGGAGGTGGCTATGAAGTTATTACGGTAGCACAGTACATACTACAGTTAATTTTATGCGGTTATGATTTACTATTGCATCTTTACAGTTGTCTACATTTGTCTCAACTTTGGTGCCATGCACAAGTTTGTGTGTGTGTAAATTTTGACAAAATTTAACTTTGTATAATAGATTCATGTATATTTTATGGTAGTAAATGATAAATTAGACAATCATCTACATATATTTTATGCATTCATGACATATGTAACTTTTTCTTAATTTTTTTGATATTTTTAGGCTATGTGGTTCATCTGCAAGTTTTTTCAAATTGTCACAAATTTAAAAAAAAATTTTTTAATATATTTATTGAAAACAATCCACGTATTAGTGGACCTCCACAGTTCAAACTCTTGTTATTTAAGGGTCAACTGTATTACAAATTCGAAAAAATATTATTAACATAGAAAACAAAATTATATTGGAAAAGCATTACTTATAGAGATAATTAAGTTTTTTTCAATTAGTGTCTCTGCGGATGTGTTACTTACTGCTAGGATGAGATAACAGCAACATTTCATTCTTATTTTAAATTTTTGTTCAAGTGCTATGAAGCTGTGTTCATAATATGTAGACAGGAATGGAAAGTATTTTTTTTATCATATAACTCAATTCTTTGAACTCCTTTTGAATACTGAGTCAAAAATTAAACATCACTTTATCTTTACAACTATTTTGAATGATCTATAGCTGACAACTGGATTATGTCCTCTTTTAATTTTATTAAAAACAGAAAATCGGAAACTCCTATTTAGCAAAAGGATTTTTTGCTCAGTCATTAGAATCACTCACTCTTTCAACACCAACACACATACTCAGAACTGTCCTTTTGTTTGGTGCTATGAAAATGTTTAGACCCATTGGAGGCAGCACACCTTAGCATACCACTTGGGGTGGCTGAGAGATACATCTTTCTTCTGCAAAGAAGAGATGGTAATTGTGCAAAGAAAGGTGGACAAGGAGAAGGAGAGCCAGTTAACATTCAACCTTCACCTCAGGCACTTTTTCAAGCCAATCAATTTTAGGATAGTACACAGGGTAGTTGAGATTCTCGAAATCAATTCTTTTAAAACCATTTGTGCCTACGTAGTTCTTATAAAGTCTTTGTGCCCTCCAATTTGAAGACTTATGTTTAGAGCAAGGGTAAAGAGTTTGAATTGGTTGTGAACCATTTTTAAGAGTTTGGACCTCCTTTTGAACCCAGTGGGGAGCCACTGAAAATCTTTGCAATAAAGAGAGGACATGATTAGTGCCGTGCTTTAGGGAATAAACCAAGAATGGCCGGCTGCATCCATTCATTCAACAAGCGGTCTCTTCTGCGTAGTGTGGATTGAAAAATGAAGAAAACAACGTCCCCGCCATCCTAAAGTTTACATTCTTATGGGGAAAGACAGACAAATGAATACAATAGCATAATGTCAGTTAGTGATGGATGCTATAATATACAGAGCAGGCACTACTCTAGGCAATGTGGATACAAAGCCCCAGTCCCGTGGAGCTTGCATCCTAATGGTGGAGATAAGAAACAAATCAAACAGCATAATGTCAGGATAGTGCCAATACTATTAATAGTCAAGAGGTGTGTGTGTAAAGGGTAAGGAGTTTATTTTTTAGATGGGTCGGGGGTTTCAGACATTAGTAGATATTGTCTTAGGATATTTGAGCATTGCCTTGAATAAAGTGATGAAGTATACTATGTGAACATCTATTTAGGTAAAAAGGGTTACAGAGTAGCATATTTAGGGAAAACAAGACAGCTAGCCTTGCTGGAGCAGTGTGAGAAAGAAGAAAAATAGGAAATAAAGTTGGAAAGGTGGCCAAGTGTAAGGTAATGTAAGGTCCGGAGGGTATGGAAGACTTTGTTTTTTCTGGTGAGGAGAGAGAATATACTTCGCACTGATTTATGTATTAAAGGGATCACTCTGGCTGCCTTACCAAGAATAGATTGCAGGAAGGTAGGATTAAGGAGCCTTGGATTATGCTGGTATTGTAGAAGAGGCTGTTTAAGATTATAATCATGGGAAGGAGGATCAGCTAATAACGATATCTCATGTCTTTCTAATGAATGCTGGAGTTGCAAAATGGAAAAAAAGAAAACAAATTCCTAAAACTCTGTAGAGGGAGGGTAACTTGGAAACCGGATATGGATGGCAGCATGGCTGGAGAGAATGAGGAAAATGAAAGGCAGCTCCGAGGCTCCAACAACTGGTAGTTGGAAGGATGGTGGTACCATTAATTACAATAAAAAAATTAAGTTTGGGAGAGAAAGGAGAAGGTGATTGATTTTGATTATGTTAAGTACATCTAGACGTAAATGTTTAGCTGATATAAATCGCAAATTTACTCGTCTATTACTTTGTCTATTTGGAAATAGACAAAAGTCAAAGCCATTTTCACAAGTCTGAAGGAGAAAGCAAGCAGCTATTCTTTTGGGAGTGTTAAAGCAAAATAAGCAGGAGGTCCATAAGCCTGGGGTTGTTTCTGTATCTGGAGGTCTTATGTAAACACACCAAAACTTAACTGGAAACAGTTGTCATAACCGACTTGGAAAACAAAACAAAAAAATAAACAGTGAGCCTCAGCCAATCACAAACAGCCAACCAGCCAACTGGTTTTACAACTAGGGACCTCTCATCACACCATATCCAAATAAGGCAAATGACTTACTACACCGTGCCCAAATAAGACAAACACCTAGTTACAGTCAATCAGGTAATTTCTCTATCCTGCTTCTCTGTTCAGCTGCAGAAGCTCCCTGCTACATTGCTGCAGCTGAGCTCTCTAAACCTCTTCTGGTTCAGAGTCTTGCCAGATTTTGAATCATTCTTTGCTCAAATTAACTCTGTTAAATCTGCCTAAAATTTTTCTTTTAACAGGGGTGATAATTAATGTGGGCAAAATGCTCATATAATAGTGGGAAATCAAAAGCCTAGGAGACAAAAGAGATTTATTTGTAAATTCCTTTGACAAAGGCGGTGTAGCATAAACATGGCTCTGGAGCCAAACTGCCAATGTTCAAATTTCTTCTTTACCCTTTTCTAGATGTGTAAGTTTGAATTTAATCTTCTGGGACTAAATTTCTTCATCTGAAAACTGTTATACAAGAACCTACCTGTTAGGGTTGTTGTGGAGCAAGGATTCTTACTCTGGATGGAGTCCACAGAATTTTAGCACCTGTGAACCTTGTATCGAAAAATTACAACCTTATTTCTATTAACCTCTTACAAAAATTTAGAGCTTCCTTCAATTATAAAGGCAGGGAACAGACCACAGTAGTATTAGCAGTGCCCATGGCTTTGTTTCCTATAGAATGACAGATATTTTCATACCACAGTACAGCTGTTGCAGATATCTTGAAATACTGTGATCATCACTACTTCAAAATTAACATATTTATTAGAACTGCCAATATATTGCATGCGATTGCAAAATTTATTCAGACTTCGTGTCATTTAGTTGGCCCAGCATCCCACAGTTCTGTGCTTCTTGGTTAATCATAATTGCACTGTGAAGTCTCAATGTTTACACATCGGTTCGCACATTCACACTGGTTTCCAGTATTTCCAAAACACAAACGTTTGTTGATCAACATGAGAAAGGAGGTGAATTATTTCAATTTTGATAATGGTATTTTATTATAGTTGATTCCTTAGTAATCCTATATATTTGATTTCGTGCACTTCGAAATTTGTACTTATTAGTATGAAATTAAGGGGTACAAGTGCAGTTTTGTCACGTGGGTATATTATGCAGTGGCGAAGTCTGGGCTTTTAGTGTAACCATCACCTGAATAATGTACTTTGTACTGATTAGGTAATTTATTTTATCCCTCACATCCCTTCTACTTCTCGAGTCTTCGATGTCAGTTGTTCCACACTCTATGCCCATGTGTACATGTTTAGCTCCCACTTGAGAGAACATGCAGTATTTGACTTTGTTTCTGAGTTATTTCACTTAAGATAATGTACTATTTAAAGACTGCGTCTATAGGCTTCATCAGATCATCAAAGGTGTTCGTGGCACAAATGAAGAAATCTTGAGGTAGAGGAATAAATGGGGTACACGTGATCCTTTAAAAGAACAGTACCAGCCCCATATCAAATGTTCAATACACGGTCTGTAGCTACTGTTCTTAAATATATATATATATATAGGAGTTGCATTATGGCCTATTCACTTCTGCATTCAAAATGTAAAATATAGCTAGAATAGTTCTCTGCACTTTGGGATTCCATCAATGCTGAAATGAACGAATAAAGTAGAAACTAAGTTGGGGCCTCAGGCCCCTCAATTGGGACTGGAAGGAACAGCTGTTAAGTTGTGGAGCGGCCTCTAAGAATCCAGGGAGCTCTGGAGTGTGCTAGATGGATAGCTTCAGAGGGCTCAATAGGAGACACAGCTGTGTCCCTAACAATGTCCCAACGGGAGGGGAGATTGCAGGTGGCTACAGGACCCAGGTTCTTTCTTATTCCTCAAGCTCTCCTTTATCACCCAAGACGGCAATTAGGTCTGACCAAGGCTCCAGGTGAAGGTTTGGACTAATAGCCTCCTCGCCTTTTCCTGGGACCTATTAACGGTTTCAATAGTAGAACAGCCTTCGATTAAAGTCAGCGAGCGAGAGAACCGCGAGGCGCGGGTCTCGCGAAAGCTCCGGGCAGAGCGCACGCCGCGCCCAGGAGCCCCGCTCCCTCGCCACGCCCACTTCCTGCCCCATCCCGCGCCTTTCCAGGTCCCTCTCCCGGTGAACCGGATGCTCTGTCAGTCTCCTCCTCTGCGTCCTCGGCTGCTGCCCGGGTGCCTCACGACGCCGCTGCCACCCCCGAGGGCCCAGCCAGGGGGCTCCCGGAGGCTGGCCTGGCAGGTGTGGAGCGCGGTAGGAGCTGGGCGCGCACGGTTACCGCGCGTGGAGGAGACACTGCCCTGCAGCCATGGGTGCCAGGGGCGCTCCTTCACGCCGGAGGCAGGCGGGGCGGCGGCTGCGGTACCTGCCCACCGGGAGCTTTCCTTTCCTCCTCCTCCTGCTGCTCCTCTGCATCCAGCTCGGGGGAGGACAGAAGAAAAAAGAGGTAGAATGAATCCCCTTGGCGGTCTCCTGTGGGCCAGGGCGGGCTGGGGCGGGCTGCGTTGCTAGGCAGCCTCGTCGCGTTGCTAGGCAGCCGGGCCGCGGGCGTGGGCGATGGCGGCCGCCGGGCGGGAGCCGCGGGGGTGGGAGGCCCTTGGGCGTTTCTTTTGGGCTCCACCGCCTCCTACGTGGAGTTCGCCCTGTCTTGACTTGAAAAACCAGGAAGCGTTCCCTTGATTCTTGAGTCAGGGTGCCTCGCATCTTTCAGACCCTGGGCGTTTTGACCCTCAGGTAGAGGCGGAGCTTCGGGCACTTGTGTCACTGAAAGGGGTGTGTTGGATGTGAAAATACCCTTCAGTAGTGTTTATAAACCTTCAGAAATCATTTCTCCCTTATTTTTTTACTCTGCTTCCTTCGTTATTCATTTCAAGAGGCAACAGAACACTGAAAGTGTGTTTTGAGTTATTCTCTATTTTTAATTACACATTTTTAAAACTTGCACTCTGTACTTGCGAGAATAACTTTACGTTATTCAAGTTTTTTTCTGAAATTCAGACCACCTGATTTCAATCTTAGTTCTACCATTGATTTTGCTGAAGGTGAGATTCGAAGTGACTGTATTTAAAGTAGTCGTAGGTATTTAAGGTAGTTGTAGAGTTACTGGTGAATTTCAGTTGTCTATCATGGGTAGTTTGATCTAGCAGCTTCAGAAAAAACTTTATTTTGGGAATGTGGCCAAGGTTTCTAATGATGGACCGTTTTGGTGAGAGTACTGTGCTTATATAATTCAAGATGGTTTTTCCTGATGAAGTTACCCACCTACACGTGGCTCAAAATCTGAATCAGGTTTAAGGTATTACCAAAATCATCCTAATAGCGGAGAGGAGAGAGTGAAAAAATAGCCTCACCTGCAAAGTAATTCTGATTCTCTTTCTCTTTATCCTTTGCTTTGAACAACCATGAGTTCAATAGTAACCACTGTTCTTCTCTTTAGCTTTTTTAACAATGAAAGCAGGCCATGTAAAGTTCTTGATGGAATTCTAGTAAGGGATTTAGAGAAGAACCACTGTTAAATCAAAATTGCGTTTACAAATACAAATTAAAGATATATTTTCTAGCACTTGGCATTTATATCCCATATTCCAAGAGTTTTAGATTTCATAGTTATTCATGAGAAGGGTAGAGATTGAAAAGTAGATAGTTTTTTGTGAATTACCAAGGCAGAGGGCAATAAAAGACTATGAGGAACTCCATGGAAATTCTAATGTTTTATCTCCTAGGAAGATCACTGTGACTGTACTACCCTTAAATCGAAGGGAGAAAGAAATTCTAAAGTGTACATGTTCATAGCATCTGAGTATCTCCAATTGTAACACTACTTTAATATGTGGAAATGTTAATTTAGTATAATTAAATGAATTACAGTAATATCTGTTTGTTAAAATATTGTACAGAAGGTGCTTTAAAAATGAAAAATTACGGAGAACATTGTTGAAGATTTAAAAAGGGTGTTTTCAAAATTACTTTTCTTTGTTGTAAGCAGCAGAGACTAATACTAACATATGTTGTTATAGTGTACACATGTTTTACTTAAGGAAAAGAAGAGCAAAATGATAACTTAAAATAGTTGAATACTGCATTCAGTGAACATACGTATCTCTGAAATACAGGCCATTTCTATATCTGGTACTCAGTTCACAAACTGTGATCTCTTCCATTATTGGAAAAGAAACATGGTATACTGGAAATAATGAGAAGTGGTTGGTGACCAGTGTGGCACTTTCATAGTGGTAGCTCGGGGTTGTTTTGACCATATGTGGTTTCTTTCTCGCCTGCTGACTTTAGAAGCTGATGCCTTATATAAGATTTGACACCATTGAACCAGAAAGTATGGCGTTGGGAACTTAATTTACCACAATAAATATTACTGACATATGTACCAGAGCTGTTGACTTGGCATGAGCAGTGTTTTCCTTCTTTCTGGGGAAGTCAAATTGAAGTCTAAAGTTGAGCCTGGAGTCAAGAATGAACATTCCTTTCTTTAAAGGAAGTAATACTTATAACGATTGTAGTTACCACCATGGGTTTTTGAGTCAAAGAGATGGTCCAATTACAACTCAGCCTCTAATTGTGTGACATCAGGTAAACCACTTAACCTCCCTGAATTTTAGTTCCCTTGTTTTAAAATACAGATGTAGTACTTACATTTGAGGGTTGTTGTTGGGATTAAATAAAACTATGTATATAAAGTGCTTAGTGCAATGCCTAGAATATAACAAATGATCACTAAGTGGTAGCTGTTACTTTGAATTCCTCATTTAAATGAAAACATTAGCAGTACGATGAGATTCTAAAATGCGATAAGATTTTTTAATAGAATTTTTTTGCTAAATAAATGAACTTTATAATAGTAAATTGTATGGACTCTGGAATAAATTATCTATTATTATGAAACACTGAGAATTCCAAACTTTCTTAAGTTGTTTGAGAATTTCCCAGGGGGAGATTTTGCATCATAGAATTGGTGATACTCTGTGGATTTGTGTGTGTATGTGCATGTGTGTATGTGTATTATGTATATGCTTATTTTTACATATGCTGCTTCATTAAGACATTTTCATTCTTTAAAAATAATTAGTTTTGCCATATTCTCTGTTTGAGAATGTAGTCAAGAGAAGTAGTTAATAGGCAAAGAAGACTGGAAATTTTCATAGTCACTTTCCTTAATTAAATTGAATGTAGTCATTAAATACTAATTTTTGAATCCTCAGTCATGTTAAGCAATGTGATTTTCTGAGAGATTTTGGCTTCTTAGTGGTATATTATTTGCGTCTTCATATATAGTGCATTTTGCTTTTATTTTGACCGTCTCTATTTTTTACATCGTTAACACTTACCAGTTAATCAGCTTCATTTAAATTTATAATAATCTCTTCTGATAATGTAAAAAGAGCTCAGATTCCATGATGATTTTCAGTACACTTTTCGACTTTGCCACCATCAAAAGCAGCTGTTGTAATAATTTATCCTATCTGCAAAGAATGTGATTAGCTAATAAGCCATGATATGTAGGTAACAATGAATACGTTATATGAAAAATTGAACAGCTCATAAGCATTTTCTAAGAAGTAAAATGTTTGCCTACATGAAATGTATTTCAGTTGCCTTTGACATAATGTCTGTATGTCATTGATGTTTTGGGGCACATTTTACACGGAGATGTATAATATCCAATTGTTTTTTTGTGGCACAAATGTGAAACAAACTTTATTAGCAAATGATGAAGAAAGAAGGGATGGAGGTAAGCAATGGATGGATATTGCCTTTAAGCAAAGAACCTATGGATAAGAAAAAGTTTGCAAACATAGCACAAAAATGCATAGTAATTACACATTAATGTGTATATACATATACACAGATGATATGGATGTCAGGCAGTTTCATTTAGGTTAGATTATATGTATGATAACCCCTTGGAGAGTGATTGGAAATGACAAGTCTTATCTAGAATAGCCATAGCTGCTTGTCATGTCTGCCACAGTGTCACGGATGGTGGCAGAAGACATAGGATTCCTGTGTGGAGACGAAGGATAGTTTATTACTCACAGCAATAGAATTGCCAGAGTATCAGCATTCGCTCTGGTTCCTTGAGCTTCAGTTCACACAGAGCAACATGAAAAGGCCAGATGATGCCCGCTCATGTAGTGAGTTGCATTGCGGCAGAGGAGCTTTGAATTTAGGGAACTCAGATCTTTTAAAATAAACTTGTTTGGCCTCTGACCTAGAGGGAGATGTTACCTTTATTAAACTTGAAAATAGATAAACATGCCCAGTTTTCTGGAGGAGGACTCTGTTTTCCATGGCTATGTGCTATACAAACATCCTTGAAAAAATGGTCCAGAAGAAGTCAGTCCTTCCACTTGCCAGTTGTGTAGAAACCCTTGAAGAATTCTCTCTCCAAGTAAGAGATAAGAATTTTGTCAAAAGGGAATGTTTTCAGAATCTTTTCCTCCACATACATTCACCACCAGCATGTTCAGTTCCATATATGTACCCTGTTCAACAGGTAAGGTACAGAGACAGAGAATGAGTGGAAATGTTACCCGAGCCACATATTAATAGCTCTTAACCTTTTGCCACATTTACTTTTTCCTTCTCTTTCCCTTTAGCCCTAAATAGTCCATGATTTTAGATGTGAGTGTGATTTGCTAGGCCTATGCCTGATGTTGGTTACTTCAGGATCTCCAGGGTTTCTTTGGCGTATGAGACTATCTCATGATTACTTATTTCCATAAGAATCCCCCCTGGAGTATCATGCTGATCCCACCAAGATAGAAAATTTGCCTTTGGCTAAGTGCAGGAGTACTGTGATCCCCTACTGGAAAACTGGTAGATGATGAACAAATGTTTATTTGTTACATAACATTGTGTGTGTAACAAATGGATAATATATTTGCTAGTCTCTGTCGAGTTTTTATTTCTATTTATTGGGCAAGATTTCTGCAGTTTCTCAAATTGAGCATATCTAAAAGAAAACTCTTAATCCTTCCCTTGGCCATCTGGTCCATCTGTTTTCTTATTGCTGTTAACAGTGCTGTTTTATGGGAAACAAATTTTAACATTCGAGAACTTCATTTTTTAATCTAATCACTTGCCAGTATAATAAATCTTTGTAGTTTTTATCCTGTACTTTGTAGATAGTACATGGGGAGGCTGGTTTCACATAATTTCTTGGGGAGTTGTACATGGATCTCTTATCTTACGAAAATATAATTACTCTTATTGTGCACGGTTAAATGTCAGGGCGGATTTTTTTAGAGGTGTTGCCCCAGTTCTTTGGCTCCTGGCTTGGAGGAATCTCGAGTCAGGCCCGTGCAACGGAATGATGACAGACACTTAACACTTCCACACAAGCAGCTTTTATTGCAAGCACAGGCGTATAAAGTGAAAGGTCGTTTCCTGAGGGGAAGTGGGTCTATCTCCATGAGTGGAGGAGACATTGAAATTTTACCACACTTCTGCTTTTATGTCTATGTCTTATGATATGCTAAATGGGGGGTGGAATATTAATTACCTTTCTAGGGAAAAGGGTGGAGAATCCTTAGAACTAAGGGCCCTCCCAATTCTATCCTTATAGGGTAACTTCCAGAGGTTGCCATGGAATTTGTAAACTGTCCTGGTGCTAGTGGGTATGATTTTTAACATGTTAATGTATGTTAATGAGGTAAAGGTCACCTTTGGACATGAGCTCCTAGGTTCTGTGCATGCTCCTGGCCAGGAAAAGTCCCTAACTGCAAGTTCCTGCTGTTGCAGGTTAGGTTCTAAATACTCATTGGTCTACTCCTTTTTGCCTCCCTCCTCTTTTCCTGTGGTTAATGCTGCCCACCTACACCTGTCCATAACATATGTAGCACACATATAAATATTTAGTTTGAATATTAAAGTTTCAAAAATGTTATTCACAAGAATGGATAATATATTTTTTCATAATAGTATTTATCTGCCTGCCTGTTCTTGTTTCTATTTAATCCGGGAAGGAAAAAGACCGACAGTAAATTTATAGAGTGTTCTGAAATCTGTGATAAAAGTTTCAACACAGAACAGCATCCTGAAGGCATGAAAAAAGCTCAGAGTAAAAGGAAGTCTTTACTAACATATTTATTGTTATTAAAGTTTTGGTTGATCATATAAAAGTATCTACCGAGTTTGACATTTGAAGTTGAAAAAACTTTTCTTTGCGTTTCATGTTACTGTGAGAGGTCAAGTACTTTTAATGGAAAGGGCACTTGGCGTAGGTTAAATAAGTTGTGGCATTGATTTTATTTAATGGAAATGTTTGTTATTTTAAAAGTATATTTTGTACAGATGGCTTAACGTCTATGTGATTTGACTCAACTTTTGGAAATATTTTGGTACAGAGTCTTCTCTGCTTGGAAACAGAGCAAAGCATTGATGAGTTAGTTCATATGAGTTTAGCAGTAAAATTTAGAGTACAAAATTGGTTATAAATTGTGGAATCTGCTATTCATATAAAATTTTTAATGGAAAGAAATATCATAGTATAACTTATAACTTAATGAATTTAACAAACTTGGGAGTTGAAAATAAGGTTTAAATTATATCAGGAAAAGAAAAGTAAAACAAGTAACAATAGAGCTGACAGGATGCTAGGCATTTCGCTTAGATTATTACAGCAGATTGAATGTTTGTGTCCCCACAAATTTATAGGTTGAAATCCTAACTTTGCATGTGAAAGTATTAAGAGGTGGGGCCTTTGGAAGATGATTAGATCCTAAAGTTGGAATGGTCATGAATGGGATTAGTGCCCTCATAAAAGGAACCCCAAAGAGCTCTCTCTTTTTTATCACACCATGTGAGGATACACTGACAAGAGGGTAATCTGCAACCCAGAAGAGAGCCCACACCAGAACTGGACCAGGCTGGTACTCTAATCTTAGACTTCCAGCCTCCAGAACTGTTGAGAATAAATTTCTGTTATTTAAGCCTCCCTCCCTGTCTATGGTAATTTGTTATAGCAGCTGGAACTGACTAAGACAATTATATAATCTTTACGTGTTTACATCTTTGCATGATGGACTGTTACGGCAGACAGGTTAGTTTGTCTAACTTTTGTCTTTGCTAACAGTACCTTGGCTTGGTTTGGTTTAAGTATTGGAAAAAGCTGGGATGCTTGTCAGCCCCAAGCAATAATTTTTATTAGTCAGAGATCATGATTATTCTAATACCTTGCAAATTAACATTTTAGGAGTGAGCATATGATATAGTGCCTGGGACTTTTTGGAGAGTTTCCTTCTTTTTTATAAAGTATACAAGGAAGGGAAATTTTTTCTTCCTGTCTTTGAATATGTATGTGGCAATGGGATGCTTGAGTTGCTGAAGCCATCTTGTAACCATGAAGTACAAGCCTGAGGGCAACACCGGAGCAGAAAAATAGTAAGAACATGGGTACTCGATGACATGACTTAGCTAGCCTCGTAATTGCTCCAACTCTGAACTCCTTGTTATGTGAGTTAATAACCTTCCTTATTGTTTAGGACATTTTGAATTGGATTTCTGACTTTTTTTTAATATCTAAAAGCATTCTAAGGGAAGTCTTGTTGAATTAAGGGTTTTGCCCATGAGTGTACAATGTGTACATTTACAGTCTTACTCCAAAGTTCTCCTTTTCTATGTTTTAATAACTAGCTATATAACCCTATTTGCAAATTAGATATTAAATATCGGTTTAGGTATGTATAACCGTTCCTGATCCTTGAATCTAGGTGATCAGTATTAGAAAAACATCTGTGTGTTTTTGGAAGTGAATTTTTCCATGTGTTCCTTTTATTGAAATAACTTTTTATTGTATGAGTTGAAGTTATTTAAATGTTATATGGACCCAAAGATTGTAGGAAAAAGATTGGAAATAAATTTAATGTGTCCTTTAAAAGCTGTTAGCCCAGAAAAAGAGTGGAAGAATAATTTATGCCTTAGTGTACGATATGTTTTCTATGTGAATGCTTTTTTGCTGTTGTTATTGAAGAACTGATGCCATAGTAGTGAATGCTTTTAAAAGTACTTCTTTTATTGTGCGTGCGCTTTTAGTAGATTGGCAGGTGGTTTCATTTTAGAAGCATGCTAAGTAAAACACAGGGAGACACTTAAGTTTTATTTTTAAAAGATCATATTTTAATGATGTCCTTTTGGTTAACATTTGAGTTAGGACTAAGCAAAAGAAAAATTGGGACCTCCCTTAAGGAGGAAGGAATGCTGATTGGTCAGTGTTTTCTGGAGTTTTCAAGGGGAATAAAGATTTTTTTTCTCTTACTCATGAAACTAGAGTGGCTGTGTTGTGTCTTCCCATTGTTTCCAGTATGTTTTTCCTCTTGGAGCCTTTATGGGGAGGAAGGGTTGCTGAATCAAGGTCTAACACTATTATGATGGTACTGTAATTCAACTTAGCTTCCCACTGACAGCTGCATGAGTCACATGCTTTGATGTTGGAGCAGAGTGCAAATCATGAGAGAACAGTAACTGTAGAATGTGGTTTTTTTAATATCTCATTATGGAATGTTAGTACAGCAAAGTCAGGTTTCAGCCTAAATAACAAAGGTGGGACTAGAAATAAGGTTCCTGACACCAAAGTTGATATGATGTTTCCATATTCCCATGTTCAGCTGTTAAGACTTTATGCTGTCAGGGTCCCCCTTTACCACTCTCATACTATTCATTACTGTCACTATTCTTTCCTCTGTCTTTTCATAGGTGATCCTTCATGGAACTTTCTCTTCAAGGTACTTGTATTTTTAATCCAGAAAATGGTTAAAGATTTGGCAGATGTAAAATAAGCCTATTAATACTGCTTAAACTTGCCTGCTTTGGGAATATAATTTATAAAATTAGGTCTTCTGTTTCCTTATGAAGCTATTTAAATAAATGAAATTAGGCTAAGGGGAGCCTAAGTCACAAGCGGCATCCAGGCTGTATATAACCTACGTGGATTAAGTATGATGGTAAGGTTCTGTTCCATTTTTCTTCTCCAGACTGTTCTTTTTATAATCCCTAACGCTAAGTAAATCATTCTTTTACACATCTATTGCTGAGGTCAGAAATCTGGGCACATTTCACTCAAGTCTCAAACTTTTGCCCACTTGTGAGTTTTTTCATCACCCTTCCTTCCCACCCTGACTGAAGACATCATCTGAGACCTCGCCAAAGAATGCTAAGTCTTTGAGGAGTGCTGTTTAAATACCATTGGCCTATAGGACACAGTCCAAACTTCTTTGCATGCTATTTAATTTCTTTTCTAAGTGAGCCTTTTTCTGCCTCTCCTATTTTATATCTCATGCTTCCTTACATGCTTTCTTACATGCTTCCTCCTGTATTACCTCAGGCGAGTTACCCCCTTTTCCCCATTTTGGATGAGATACGTCTCCTTTGTGCTCACGTAGGTGGATCCTTGTGCTTATTTCTTCATAGCACCCATGTGCAGCGGTGTCTATTGTCTGTCATTCCCTTTATAAGCCATTTGAGGAGAAGGGTTGTGGTTTTTTTTTTTTTTTAATCTCTATATTCGAGCATAGTGCCTTGCACTTGCTAAATGCTTAGAAAAGTTACTTTGATCAAATTACTTATTCTCACTAAGGCGCAATTTCTTCATCTGTAAAGTGGAGATAGTCTGCTAGTCTCTCCCGTAGAGTTGTGAGTGTTAAATGAGATAATACTGTAAAGTGCTTAGCATAGTGCCTGAAATGTAGTGAGTGCCTGATGTTAGCTTTGGTGCTGATATTGGTGAATGAATTCTCAGGATGTGGTATGGGTTGTTTGTCATGTTTTCAAAGTGATTTTTTTTTTTTTTTTTTTTTTTGGTGGTACAAACTGATTTGGCATTACAAAAAGTTTTAAAAAATACTCAATTTTCCTGTCTGACAAATTCTGGTACTGAATTGGCTCTTGAGAAGGCTGCCATTGATTTCCGCATTTCCAGACCTAATGGGGACCTTAGCTACTTTACTTTTCTGTGGCATTTGACGTCGTTGGCTAATTCCTCCTTTTTTGAAACCTCACCACCCCTGGCCTTTACGACATGACCCTTACATGGCTTTATATTAGAATGGTGGGTAAGAAATTATTAGAATACCACTGTTTCCTCTTCTATTTTGTTTGCTATTGATTTAATTGTCACTTTTCTTTGGCCCCTAATTGAGGACTATGACATTGTATGTTATTTGAGTCAGTCTTTCTCCCTTTCTCTTGCATTTGCTCTTTCATTCTTTTTTTGTTTTACTGTTTGGTAGTGTTACAGAGTGGAATTAGAGTGAAAAGCAGATAATGCGAAGTCTAGCCCCGTTCTTTTTTTTTTTTATCTTTGCAAATATTTTATCAGTTTAGACTACAGTTTCTTTCTTTACAAACTGCAGATAATAATACTTGCCCATGGTTGTTTTGAAGACCAAATAAAATGCTAACTTACGAAGTGTTAAGGTTTTTATAAAAGTTAGTTCTAGAAAATGACTTGTGGTTTGTAATTTTTTGATATAAACTCTGTGTTCTTGGACAAGGCACTTAACCTTTTGGAACATCACTTTTTCTCATATAGAAAATGAGAGGGTTGAATAAGATCAGGATTTCTGAATCTGGTGAAAATAGGAAAAGTTTCCCATTAGTTCTCTGAAATTGTATGCATTTTTCTTTTATGCAATAAATGCATTTTTCTAATGTGAGTATCTGTAATTTTTATTAGATTCTGAAAAGATTAAAAATGACTAGAGTAGACATTTGCTTAGATCCTTTCTAGATATTAAATTATACAAAATTTGGAAGTAGAATGATTTATGGTAGTTTCTCTGTACATCAAAGCCAATATTCTGTCTTAGAAGTTGACTCATAGTAACAGTTCTGCTTTAATGTGATTATAACTTTCTTATCATAAAGAAGCTGAAATAACATTAATTTTCAGCAATTGAGTTATATGATCCGTAGGGAATAACCAAAACTAATTGTGCCTGAGCTGAGTTCTTTTATTTTCCTATCAAATAGCAATTAAATTTACACTCACATTATTTTTGCCTGTTTCAAATACCTACTCTCCAACACCACAAATTAAAACAGTAAGCTACTTTTGTACACTGCAGTAGTTATCAAAGTGCTTCATTGGCGTTATAACCACAGTAACTCATGATAGACAACTTAGAGAAGTTATTTGTCTAAGTACAGTCATTACTGCTGTCTCTTGTGTTTAAGGTACATGTTATAACAGAATAGAAATGCAAAATATTTTACAGTCTGAAAAGGGATTGGGGAAAGAACTGATGGTTTCTCTTTTTTCTGTATTTTCCTTGCAAAGTTACTTCTGTGAAGTTGGATTACACTTATATTAATACCACTTCTCTACATAGATGAATGAATGTTTTTTGCATTTTCATGAAGTTCCATCATGTCAAAGTAAATAGATGATCCCAGGGAACTTCATACTGTGTTTTACTGATTTATTTCTAAAGTCTAAACTTCTTGAGTATGGGGACTTTGTTTTTGATGTCTGTGCCTTTATAATTATAGCAGAAGCCCAAAGTAGATGATGAGCCTATTATGTTTTATGACTGCTGTCTGGCTGTTGATTTAAGTATGTCATAAATGTTTTTCATATCATGTGTTAATATTTTTTGATGGTTTTAAATATAATAATACTGGAGTGAGCAATAAAAATATTTTTGAGCGTCCCTAAAATATGGCACATGCTACTGAATAAAGGGCTGAGTTACTGAAGTTTCTCTAAAATGTGATCTGTCATTCCTTTTTCCAACAAATATTTATTGGTGAATACTACATATTAGGTAGGCACTGTGCTGGATTTTGGAGGTAGAGTGATGATTAAGACAGCCATTATCCCTGATATATCCTGCAACTGTTCTTCACAAACAGCTGAGGCAAATTCATGGGCAGATAAAAGGTTTGAAACCTTGTTCAGGAAAGTCCAGGATGACCACTGTAATAGTTTTTTATTGTTGCTATAACAATACAAATTTAATGGCTTAAGCAACAGCAATCTATTATCTTAGAGTTCTAGAGGTAAGATACCCCAAATCAGTCTCACTGCGTTAAAGTCAAAGTGTCTGTCTGCGGGGCTTTTTCCTTGTGGAAGCTTCGAGGGAAGGGTCCGTTTTCTTATCTTTTTCAGCTTCTAGTGGCTACCTACATTCTTCATGATTCCTTATTTGGCATCACTATAACCTCTGGTTTCCATTTTTCATATCTGCTACTGACTCCAATTCTCCTGCCTTCCTCTTACAGAGACCTTTATGATTACATCGGGCCCACCAGGCTAATGTAAGATAATCTCTCCATTTCAAGATCCTTTGCTTAATCGCATCTGCATAGTTAAATTGACCAGCTAAGGTCACACATTCCCAGTTTCTGGAATGAGAACATGGAAATCTTTGGGGGGCCCACTATTCACCCTACCACAACTACCCTCTTAGCTGTTGAAGACAAGATATTTAGTAGAAGCCGTCAAAAAATTCAAGTGCTCCAACTGAGTTCTTGAGAATAACCTGCTTTGTCACTGCGGGCTGAGATTGTCCATAGCTGCTTTCATTACCTTAGTTTCTCCTGTCCTTCCCAGTGGTGTTCTAAGCTTCATCTAATCTCTGTATTAAATACCTTCGATTTGGAATACATGGAATGGTTTCTATTTTCCTGATGGAACTCTGACTGATACCAAAACTCTTTCTGTACAACTGGTTTGGTGATGTAAAGAGGGACCCAGAAAGCCATCAGCCTAGGTGTGGATGACTGGAGCAGTGGTGTCCTTGCTGTCCTGAATTCTGCTCTGGACTGTTACATGGATATACACCACCAAAATTTTGGAATCCGTTTGGTACTACAGGACTTTCTGCAGCATAGTTCATTCTTACTAATAGAGAAGGTTTATTGAAACCTGAAAGATAAAACAAATCTCATCTCTTACTGTGTATTTAAATACACCTGATAGAGTAGTACATTTTCCTTGTATTTGCATCTGCGAATATATTGTACAAAGAAAACAGACTCATAACATTTGTTTCCATCATTTAAAAATTACTCAGCCTTTGAACTAATTTATTGGTATGCATTCTTAATGTCTTCTCTGGACAGCATTATCGGAAGATGGTAGTTTGAATATTTAGAGCAGTACGTTCACGTAATATACTTTTTTCAGTGTCTAGACAAAAGTATAGAATTGAATAGCCATTTCTTTAATAACATGCCTCTCTCTCATGTGGGGTGCAGCAATTTTATTGTCAGTATATTTTCATCATCAGATCCGAAGTATGTTTTCTGGAGCTCAGAAACAAATTTCAGTGGTTGGTGTTTTGAGGAACACAACTTTACTTTATTCCTCATAGGGCTATTTTGCACAGGTGCTATTGTTACCATTTTAAGATGAGAAGACCTAAGTAAGTTTTAAGATTTTTGTTCCAAGGTAACACAACTGACAAAGAAAAGAGCTGGGCTTCCAATACCAATAATCTGGCTTTAAGTTTACCACATTTTTCATCATATACGCCTCAGAGAAGGAATATTATTTGTTTACCTGGCTTTAACTTCCTGAAAGTTGTAACATGAGTCATATTTTGTTCTTTTAATTTGTGTTGTGTTCTTTATTGGTCTTTACTTGGTAATGACCAGTAGGAGGGGCTTTTATTCAATGCATTCTTGGCTAAGACTATAGCAAATCTGGAATCTGTAATAGAGGTTCTAGTTATATCTCTTTTAACTTTAAACTCTGTGATCTTGGTTAAGCCACCATATCTTTCTGGCTCACAGTGCTCTTGGCAGGTAAAAATTAGAGTTGAACTAGATCAAAGATGGCTTTGAACTCTCACATCTCATCATTCCTTTTAATAAAAGAACTGAAAAATACTCCAGGGCAGTAGGGGAAGCTTTATTTTCAAAAGAACACTTGAAGTTAATATTTTTTCAATTAAAAAAAATGTTCTCCCTAACTTATTGTTTCTTTACTTGGCCGCCAAGTATTAAATCACTCTTAGTTCTATGATAGCACTTTTTAAAATTCTTCTATAAAATGTTAACATGAGGTCTTTTATATTATTTGTCTTCAAATCTCCCACAGAACTTAGCCTATCATCTTGCCCAATAGTAGTAAACAGCACAAGGTTCCCCTTAAATAGTACTTGGAAAGAGGCCAGTTTGAATTTAGTTAATATGATGTAAAATATTTCGTAATGAGAAAAGGCTTTGATGTTCTTTCTAAAAATTAAATCAAAATTATGAAAATTCATTTAATGGATCATATCCTTAAAATTTAGCTTTTAATTGCAAGTATTTATATAATTTGTTGGAATGAACAAAGGATAAATAAGTGCTCATATTTTTTGGTCTGATTTTTCTCAATAAAATTATATGATAGCATGATAGGACATCTTCAGTTAATATTTGACTTTCAGAGCATGAGTTTAGAGGTCATTTCTGCAAAAGTATTTTCAGTTTTACCAATTTTCTCAAGGCCTTCTTTCAATTATTCTATATTCATAGCATTCTTTTCTTTTTCCAGACTGAGATGAAACATAGCATTCTTTTTTGAAGTATTAATACTTAATGTCCTCGTCTTTGTCTACTTTGACTTTCTCTTTTCATATATTAATTGTTATAATTCTGATGTATCCTCATTTGTCAATGACTTTCCATGTAAATTTGAGTAGTTGTCTTGTGTCACTTTAAAAAAATCAACTTGATGAAATCCTTTGCTGTTTATAAGATTGCAGTCAAGTATGAGAATGACCAAAAAATAATGTAACATGATGTTGGAGTGAAATGAAGATGGATGTCTGCATAAGACCTGCTTTTATAAGTGGTTAATTCATTTGTGAATATAACAAATAGCTTTGCCTCTCTATGAAACTTTGTATTTTTTGTGTGCACATATTGAATACTTAGATAAGGACCATCTCCTATGGCGTATGTAGGAGTCAAACCACTAAGAAATTGCTGAGAGGAGTGGTGTGTTTGCGTTCAGGTTACTGGTAGTGAAGGACACGTTAAATGATGTGTGGTACCTATTATTCTCTGTAGACCTCCCCTCCTTTTGCTACTCTTTGTTTTCATTAACCACCTCCTCCTCTATAGCCACATAGGTAAGCATATTACCAGGCTAGACTAAACATGTAACTCATTCCTCTTGTCATAACAATTGGCACACAGGGTTGGGCAAGCAATTAGAGCCATTTTCTGACATTTTTCCAAATGGAACTAGCAGGAAGATTACCTTGCTAATTGGCTTGTGAAACTGGAAGGATGTGTTTTTAGGTTGACTGTCACTTCTGGCATGAAAAACCGTGGATAGAAGCTAAACAGAAACACAGAGGGAAGAGAGATTCGTTTATTCAATAAATATTTAAGTACTAAGTATGTGTCAGTCTTTGTTCTGGGTGCCACCAGTATGGAAATAAAACATGTGAAAATTGTTGCCCTCGTGGAGCTTCTGTATAGCTAGAGGGAGTACTGACAATACCAGTTAAGTTCTGGAATCTAATCATCCCTGAAACCAAATTTATCTCCATCCATCCTTATTATATGGACTTATAAATTCCCTTTTTGCCCAAACTAAATCGAATTAGGCTTATGACATTTATGGTTTCAGATATTTTGATAAATATGAAAGACATTTATAATTTCAGCTTTATTAAGAAGATAATACAGAATTTAAAATATATAAATTCTGATTGGTGAATTTGGGTAAAACTTTGTCATATATTTTTACACTTTTTTTCAGTTTTTGCTAAGTGGAGATTATCTTATCCTTTATGTTGTCCCTCATATTCTATTCCAGGCTTTAATCTCATGGTTTTCTGATAAGGCACTTCAGTTGACTACTTTCTTCAGTCATTCGGGAAGATGTAACTAATTATTTAGTAAATATTGCCAAGTGGACCGACTTTAGACTAGATAGTTCTGGTGAGTCATTGTGTGATTACTTATATATTGAATGAGCAAATTTTTGAGAAATTATAAAAATTCAATGCTTAGTTTCTTTTATTACTATTATATATGGTTAAGAATACTATGTGAAACAGTTTCTTTGTACTCTTAAAATTGTTTAAATATTTTTATCCCAGATACTTCTTAATTCTTTGAGTCACTCATCGGTTCCACTGTTCTACCTCTATTTATATAGTTTTTCTTGGTACCTGCTGGAAAACATATGGGCTATTTATTTTCATAGAAAATATATACTCCTTAAATTTAGACTAATTGAGGTGTAAATCAGAGGATATTCCCTCATATGAATTTGAGATAACAAATTACAGCATAGTGATAATGAAACAGCGTTATATGTACTCATAAAGTTTATTTAACCTGTCGCAGAATGTCTGTGTAATTATCCTGCCACCTGAACTGGGGCAAAGATAATGACTTATGGCCACAGGAGCCAGATATTTAGGAAGGTGACTATAATTTATTGTCCAGACCAGGACATTTGGGAGTGAAAGAAGGTGCGATTAATAATTTTGCTGATGTAACAGGAGTAAGCTAGAACTCTCCCTGGGCTAAGTGGGACATCTGGTCACCTTAGAGGTAGGGTAGAAGGGTTTTAAAATGGATGCACAATGCTTTAATACATTTTTGTTGATTAGAATAATTTTATAGGAATCTCAATTGAAAAATTTTTTTTCTGTCTCTCTGTATTCAAATACTGTGTTATATTGTGTATGACTCATTATTCATTTAGTGCTGACCAAATGTTTAATATGTTGCTCTGGTTGCTTTAGTGCTGCTTATTTGTCTTAAGTTTTAAACTAAGCTTTTAAAATTTTATCCTACTATTTTTTGTCCTTTTATCAGTTAAGAAACAATTCATTTTCATTAAAAATAAAGAAGTTTATTTGCCTTCATTATAAATAATGAATTTTAGATCATATATGCAAAGCATTAGTGGGAGAAGGTGCTCAGAAAGAGCCTACAGATTTATAAAAGGTACCCACATAATTGCTACTTTTGTATTGTTTATAACTTGTCTATAATATTGTAAATTCTTGATTACTTTGTCAGTATAGTGAAACTCTTTTTGCACATCATATATCTTCTCTGTAATTTATTTCACAAAACACCTTAGCACATCTTTTTGTCTTCTAGTGTTAAAAATATTATTTTATATATTACATATTCATACACATTGAAACACATCTAATTAAATGTTGACTGATCTTCCTAATGATGTTTGATGAAAATTGGTTGAAAGATTGTATTCTTTAGCTTGAAATAAGTTGCAACTATATTTATAGCATACGAACCTACATAAATTCAAGTAGAGACTTAGGGTTTTTTTTCCCCCCTCCTGTGTTAATCTAAAGAGCTTGGAAGAAATTTGGAAATGATTTTAAAAACATGTAATTGTTTAGATTTAGTTAAAGCAGGTACCACTATTTAGATTTTGTTGGCATGTTTTAACACAGCTGAATGAATGTTAACTACCATTCATTAAATACCTGCTATGTGCCATGTTCTAAGTATTTTATGTATATTATCTTATTTAAGCACCACAACAACCTTATAGTATGATTTTATTTTGTAGATGAGGTTCAGAGGGTTGAAGTAATTTGCCCTGAATCATGCAACTTGTAATTGGGCTAATATTCAAGTGACGAATTGACTTCAGAGCTATTTTTCTGAATTAACTATTCTTTTTTCTGTGGTTCTCAAAGTGAAGGGAAAAAAATTTTTTTGTGTGCATATATACACACACACATCTTTTCCATATAAACATAAACTATATTTGGAATTAATAGGAATTTTGTGTGTTCCATTTTAAACACTTTGTTTTGTTTCAAAAGGGAGTAAGGATGCCTTGTAAAGTGGCCAGGGTTGTTATTAAAAGATTTTTGAAGTAGAATTGTTTGATTTTATTTTATAATGATTATTAAAACTTGCTATTTTTCAAGTCAAATGGAATTTAAATATTAAAGAAGTTAATGTCTAAATATAAAGAAGTTAAATATCTAATGTGTGCATGCATATATTGTTTCATTATAAGAGAATGGTGTGTATTTTACTTCAAAAATTCTTCTGAGACGTACTACTTTTGCAGATACATGGTTCATATAATTTTTGGTGGAAATTATACATTTTTAGACTTTTTTAAACTATATTATGCCCAAAATTGAAATGAGTTTTAAATTGAGGAAAGGGTTGTAAAGGTGAATCAGAAATTTATGGTTTGTATGTTAAAATATGTACCAATTTTGAATTGATATAATAACAACTGAATAAGATTACTGATTGCAGATTTTGAGACTGATCGTAATTTTTTTTCTCATGGAATTTGGAAGTTATGATTAAACTTCTTTATTCGAACGTACGTGTTGCTAAGTTTCCATTTTAGTTTTTCTAACTAAAGGTTTAAAGCAACAAATCAGAGTTTTTGAACTCTGTAGAACTCTTGTTTACCTGTGATAGACTTAATTATAAGTTAATTAATTGATGGACTAACTCCCTTTTGCTAGGTAATTAATTAGGCATCCACTGCTTTTTTTTTTTTTTTAAATCAG
>RJWJ010019706.1:0-29942 GCA_004363605.1 Indri indri | reverse complement strand
AAAAAAAAAAAAAGGTAAGTAAAAGGTAAGTTAATCAGTCAGGAAGAAATAAAATTATCTCTATTTGCAGATGACATGACCCTATATGTTAAAAAAAACCCAAAGAACTCCACCAAAAAACTGTTCAGTAAAGTTGCAGGATATAAAATCAACATACAAAAATCCATGGCATTTCTTTACACAAATAATAACCTAGCTGGAAAAGAAATTTTTAAAAATCCCATATACAATAACACAATTTAGGAAAATATTTAATGAAAGAGGCGAACAACCTATTTACTGAAAACTACAAGACATTGATGAAAGAAATTGAAGAGGACACAAACAAATGGAAAGATATTCCATGCTTATAGATAGAAAGAATTAATATGGCTAGAATGTTCATAGTATGTAAAGCAATATATAGATTCAATGCAATCCTTATCAAAATCCCAGTGGAATTCTTCATAGAAATAGAAAAAACAATCGTAAAATTTGTATGAAACCATAAAAAGCCCCTGTATAGCCAAGCAATTCTGAAAAAAAAAAAAAAAAGAAAAAGAAAGAAAGAAACCCACGAAGTAGTGGGACAGAATAGAAAGCCCAGAAATAGTCCAAACATAAATGGTCAACTAGTTTTTGACAAGGCCACCAAAAAGATACAATGGGGAAAGGATAGGAAAGGATAGCATCTTTAATAAATGGTGCTGGAAAAACTGGATTTATACATGCAAAAAAAAAAAAATGAGAGAGAGAGGAGAGAGATTGGGTCCTTATCTTATACCATAAACAAAAATAAACTCAAAACGGATAAAAGAACTTAAACATAAGACCGGAAACCATTAAACTCCTAGAAGAAAATATAGGGAAAAATCTCCTTGACATTGGCTTTGGTAAAGACTCATTGGATATCACACTAAAAGCTCAGACTACACATTCCCATTGCAGTTTCTGGCTCGTTAATTTTTACAGGTAAAGAAGGAAATCATTTTAGTATTATTGAAAAGGGAAAATGAATTGGATCGATATGTAAAGATCAAACTGTAAAGATCTTGAAAATAAATATAAATACAAGTGATGTCAACTCATCTTGTGTCCAAATGGTGGTGACAGCCAAAGGATGGCCACTCCATGTTAAAGCAATTGTCATTCATACATTTCTGTCCATGATAACAATAATTAGACCTTCTCCCCACACACTATGTGCCAGAAAATTGTTCTGAGCGCTCTAATATTTTGATCTTTACAACTTTATCAAGTTAGTGCAATTATTATGTGCATTGTTTCTATGAAGGATGGGGCAAATCAGAAATTAGGTCAATCTTACTCTAAAGCAGTGGTTTTCCAAGGAGGTGAGAGCATTTTTGTCCCCCAGGGTTATTTGTCAGAGTCTGGAGACGTTTTAGATTGACATGACCGCGGGAGGAGCAGTGTGGCTGGCATCTAGCTGGTAGAGGCCAGGGATCTGGCTAAATTTCCTGCAATGCACAGGACACCCCCTTACTCCTCTGCTTCCACAGCAAGTAATTATTTGCTTCGAAATGTCAATAGGGCTGAGGTTGAGGAACCCTGCTCTACAGTTTTTGCTTTTAACTGCTATGCTATGCAATTTAGAAGGACCAAGGCTCATTTGTTGCCTGAAAGTTACTTGATGTATAAATGCAGCTGCTGCTAATGAACTCATTAGTCTCTGCTTTTAGCTGGAGAATTCTTCCTGCATTGTTCAGCCGGCATACTCTAAAGTCTTGCTTTTCTTCTTTAAATTAATATTCATCTTTAATTCTAGATTCCAGAATTGGAGACTTAGAACAAAATAAGACTTCATGAGATTGGAAGGTGAATGTCTATCTTTTCTTCCTCCATTTCATTTTATTAAAAAGCAATGAAGTTGAGGTTCTGGATGACCAAGGATTTTCTCCAAAACTGTTCTTATGTAGGCACCTTTTCAAATGTTTCCACACATTGACACAGTCATAAAACAGTTTTCTTTCTCCAGATCCGTCTTTGCAAAGCGTTAGCTCACAGTTGGAGGAAAATGTCCACATCTTAGTCTGCACTTCTAATAAAGGATGAATTGTGTAATGATATAGTAAAAAGGTTTGTGAGTATCAATTTTTCATGAACAGTACATTTAGTACCTCATTATACCTTAGAGGAACTGTTTCCTACTACAAGCATGTCTATTTTAAGCAACTTGTGAAAATAAAAGCTCTAGAACAATGTAAGTGATAAGTATTTTCCTCATTCGTTTTTGTTTCTATAGAAATGCTTTTAGTGTGGGAGTGTTATGTACATAGCATGGTTGAAGGTCAGAAAACATACACATTATACTTGACTATAAACAAGAAAGATGATGGGTTAGCTAATAGCTCAGATCTCTGAGAAAGAAGATGCAATAACACCACACTCCATGCACACCTATAGTCTCCTCATGGTTTTGAAGTTTGTGCTTGATTCAGAATGAACTGACTTTTAAAATTAGCCCTCTTTGGGATGACAGGTCAAGTTCTAAACCTGAGTTATACGTAAGTGTAGAAAATCATGTAAATGCTAGGAGCAGAACATTGAATTGGTAGTTGAGAGCTCTAAGGAAGTACAGACAGCAGAGAATTAATGAAGATAATTTTCTTTTGTGCACATTAGAAGTAGATAGCTGCACACGATGTATTTTCTTTTTTCTTTTTCCTCTTCAGTGTTATTGTTCTCTCATTTTCTCCTCTTTCGGCCCTGATTTTCATTTCATTCTTTTTCTTTTCCCCTCCCATCATTACCTTTTCTCTTAGTAGTAGTGTTTAAATGAGATTTAAACCCCCCAAAAGAAAAATGAAGATAATAGAGTTAACTGATATATAATCAACTCTACATAAACTATTGAGAAAGACAAGGCAAAAGAAATTGCATTGGGCTGTAGAGTGTCATCGCAAGTTGAAGACCTAACCAGTTTTCTCATAATCTTCAAAATGATGGAGAGGAAACATTTTTTTCTTAGAGTCTTGGGAATTAGCATAAATATGACTCTTCCTTCTATTACTTCTCACACATTGTGAGAAAAAAATACCCTAAAATATCCAAATATTTTTATTTGAAAATTGAATAGATCATTATGGAGATACTCCTTTATATGCTCTGTTAAGATTATTTTTATTCAGCCTACCTTTTCTGTCTGTGGGTAGAGCTGGAAAAATATTCAGTCCCACTACAATACTTGTGGCAATTACAAAGCTGCATAGCTCAGTGAACCAGGCTGTGGCTGGGGGAGAAACAATCTGCCTCAGATACTTCTGCTATAAAGCTCCCATTGATTTTAATGTGCAGAGAATCTGGTTCTCTCATTTTTGCTCCAACTCCTTCGTTTGTTCATTTCATGACCATGAGTATGGTGAGTTGAATTCTCTGAATACGTTTCTTCCCCTTTCTTTGAATTTTACCAATTAGTGTGTCTACAAATTGTAGATGTCATTCAGCATAATTACAAATTGTTATACTCTCTACCCATTCACCTCCTGCATCTCATTGGACTAAAATTATAGCAAATATGTCAACTGAAACATGTTATTGGAAACCACATAAATCAGTTAACAGAACCACTGTAACATTATTATGTATCCCCATATACTTTAAAAACATTGAGAAGGTTTGTTAGAATCAACCAACTCCTTTTTGTCTGGTGTGTTATTCTAAATAGTCACATTTAAATGGGGTCTTCAGTTAATTCCATCAAAAATCAAATAGGATACTATTTGTATAACTAGTGATTTCACAGATAGTGAGAAACATAAAACAGCAAACATCCAGCATCTGGATGATGCATTTTTCCAAAGATCATAAACAATAAAAGTTTCTTGTATATAATGGCATTTATGTAGCTATTAATGCAATATGATTTATCAAACTTTTACCTATATTAGCAATACCTAGCATGATGTAAAACATATTAATACACATAGTATACTCACAGAATGGTCTAATGGTTAATTAATTTTTAAAATATGCTTTTTTGAGCAATAAGCAGACTTTCATTTGTTTAGACTTTACCTATCCAGTGTAAAGCAGCTATTTGTTTATTTTGGTTTCTTGGTGACACTTAAAATTCTCTAACACTGAAAGAGCAGTCCCAGAGTATGTCAGTGTGTTCTTGCTTGGCCAAGAACTCCAAAATATATCTGGAATTGTGCCCATAATCAATGGTTCGACAATTTATTTGTTTGTTTTTGAGAGGTAAATACAGAACTAAAGTTTTAAAGTAAAAACAGAAACTGATACTTTTCTGATTAAAGTAATATCCACAATTTCATTAGAACTGAAGAGATGAAATCAAGATTCTCATAACTTTTATCCATTCATCCCCTTCATTCATCCATTCAGTAAAGCATCCAGCAAATATTTAAGTGCCTACTCAAGGGAAATAATATACTAGGTGCTTAAAATAGTACCACATTTATAAGTGTCATGTTATGGAAAAAGGTTATTTCTGTCAAAAATTAAAGATAGTAATATTCTTTTTCAAATAAAAATGTACTCCAAAATCAGCTCTTTATGTTTTAAATAAAATAAAAATATTTGCACATGTTTAAATGTTCTCAGGGTTCAGAAAATTATTTAGAATAAAATGACAGATGTAAGTTTTTTAGCTTATTAGTTCAAAATGATCTTTGTCTTATATTGTTACTATTTTAATAATAATGGTATATATAAAACTAGCTTAAGTACTGAATTCATAGTCCATGATTTAAACTCAAGATGAAGCTGGAAAAGTGTCATTTTCCACTTACCATTTTTAGGCCTGTTTCTTTTGGTCTTATAAGGTAGTTCAGTAAAGCATATCATATTAAATCTTCTTTTCAACAAGAACTCTTTATTACATATTCATATAAAACATATTTATAGACTAGTTCAGGCCTTCATTGTTCTGGTTATTCACAGCAAATTGAAGTTACTAAATAGGTACATATATATGTATATTTTTAATTGTGGAAAATAATTTGCAGTCAGAGTGACTCTACATGTCACATCACTGGCATATTTTTTGCTTGAGCTACAAGCTTCTAAACAAAGGATTTAGAGCAGAAATGCTTACAACCTCTCAAGTATGGCACTGTGAACAGCAATATAATAATATATTGTAGCAGTAAACGTCCAATCAATAGCAGCTCATTAAAGTCAGAAGCATCAATTTAATCAGGGAGAATCTACATGTTTTCAATGGTCAGTGGAAGGTTTTGTCCATCAATGTCTAGTTCAATTCTTAGGTTGCATCTGACACGTTACAATGGGTTTTGTTAAGAGACTTGTGTGCAAGCTAACGTGAAGGCCATTTGTCATTTTAATATATGGTCAATACAATCCATAACCAGTGTTCACACTCATTTACTAAAGGAGAAAGAAGGAGATCAATGCATAGCCCCAGTGACTTGCTTATTACTTTTCCTCAGTTTTCACTCATGTTCTTTCTTTAAAACATAAAGTGATTTCTCTTTTTCCAACGTAAAGCTAAATATAACCACTCATTGGCTAAAGTGAACTGTTATGCATTTGTCCTTTGATTTCTTTTTTTTTCATATTTATTTCCCTCTCGTTCAAAGGAATAATACAAGAGAATAACACTGGGCTTAAACAAATGCAATGCTTTAAGTTCTTTAAAACTATTTCTTCATCTATAAAATGGGGATAATATAACTTACCTGGTTCACATATGGCATAAACAACTGCTAGTCCAGTTGTACAAAATATTAAGAATGAATATGTCAATGAGGAATATTCATATATAGTTTTGCACCACATAATGACATTTAGGTCAACAACAGGCCACATATGCAATGGTGGTCCCATAAGATTATATTACTGTATTTTTACTGTACTACCTTTTCTATGTTTAGACATGTTTAAATACACAACTTCCCCATTGTGTTACAACTGCCTAAAGTATTTAGTACAGTAATATGCTGTACAGGTTTGTAAGACTATATATAAACTATACCATATGCCCAGGCATGTAGTAGGCTACAGCATCTAGGTTTGTGTAAGTCACTCTGTGATGCTCTCACAGTGACAAAATGGCCTAATGACACATTTCTCAGAAAGTATCCCCATCATTAAGCAAAGTATGGCAGCATATGTTAATGACTTCTATTTGTGAGTATTTGAGATATCATTATCATATCAGTAAAGAGATAAATGCCTTTGTTTACACAAAATATTATACTCATCACGATATCTAGTGTTGTCCTTAAAATGTACCTTGAGGCCTCTCCATAGTGTGTCATTAAACAATATTGTGGTAAACTCTGAGGAAGTTCAAAATGTGACTTGCGCTTTTTGAGAGACAAATTGGGTATTAATGTTATCTCATGCAAACAGAAGGCAGATGGAGAAACCTGTATTAATTCCCTTGCCTTCAGAGGTACCTACGGAAGGGCTACTGAGTAGATGCATCATGCTTCTGATTATATAGTGCAAGAATTACTTGGAATAGAATGCAAACTAAAAATGAAACAAATGTAGGTGGTGCTAAAGAAAATACTGTTAGTTTTTTAAGTTTACAAAAAATCTTTTGGTTTACTTTCATTATTTGAAAAGTCTTACCTGAAATTGTAGAGAGCAAGATATTTATTTTGAAGTTAGTTGGTCTTATAGAAAGACCAAAGCCAGAAATTATTGAGTAATTGAAATTTTAAATGAAAATTGATGTATTCCTGTGAAGCACCTCTTGTAAAGCTGCTATACTGATTGGGTTCATTATTTTAGTATTGTAAAGTGAGATGTATATACTGAATACTCCATTTGGAAGAAATGACTAGCTGACAGGATGGGGACCAATTGCTTGGTTTTTGTTGGGCTAGTGCTAGAATTAATATTCTAGAACTTAAGATTCACAAAATCAACTGATTAAATATATCTAATTGACTAAGTAGGACATGTTTTTCTGAAGGTTTAATTTTGTTCATGAATAAATTATCCTTTTAGAAACCATTAATACATAAATTAGGAGCTCAAATTTATTTTAAAAAATCAATAAAAAGGAAAAAGAATCAACCATATTCTCAAAGAATACAAGAAATAGTACAAGCTACATAAAAAGTACATTTTATGTCTAACTTGGCATAAATCCAGGTACGTAGGTGACTTACATGATTTTTCAAAACTGAATATTAGTTTTTACCTGTTGAAATTATCAGCCTGGAAAGTTTTAAGAATGCCTACCTCTATTCAGGAATATTAAGAGTTAAGAACCGTATACTCATGATCAATGAAGTGAATAATAGCGGTAAGCAAGACTAGCCAAGGACTAATAAATAAACGCTATTTTACCTTCATGACCAGAGGATTCAGCTTGTTCAGAAAGGCAATGCCATCTGGAGTGGCAAGCTGGCTGAAGGGAAGGTTTCAGGACCATGCCAAATCTCTGTAAACCATAGGAGTCCAAATTATGAGGAAAAGAAACACAATTATTTCAGACCAAGAGACCTTCTGCATCAATGGTTCCAGAGGACTGGAATTCAAAAAAATTTGTTATGATGTGGCTTAACATTTTCAAAGGTGCCAGGTGTGCTGGAGAAATACACCTAGTGTATTGGGTGTCAGTGATGCTGTAACATGAAGAATTTGTGGTTCTTGCTCCTTGCATTTCAAACCATGAATCCTCATTCAGAAGACTTCTAAAAAGTAAAAAAAGTAAAGAGACCTGGATTGTGTTTATGCTGGACTAACAGAGTTCTGATTTGCTTTGTACAGCTTTTCCCATATAAATAACATCATTCTAATGTGCTGGTTAATATTGTAAACCAAAATTTCAAATGAATCCCAAGTGACCAGATAAATAAATTCAATTTTTAAAATAAATAAAGCCTTCAGAATATTTCATTATATTATCATTCAATAATATTTTCAGCATTTTACAGTTGTGAGTTATTATATTACACAGCATAGAATACAATAAGGATTAGACAGTACAGGGCTTGGCTCCTCAGCTAACTTACAGTGCAAAGTGAAGAAGTGGTAAACAAAGTTACAAAATCATGAACTCATATGAAGACATACTGTGGGATGGGTCTATCTATCTATCTGTCTACCCAGCCAGCCGTTATCTATCTATCTATCTATATATCCATATAAACTTGTCCTTATTTTTTTTTAAATCTAATTCAGAGCTTTGCTATGGTCAGAATTAGGCTTCTTCTCTTCCCTAGATAATCTCTCAGTCCCATCACCCACTGCTATAAATTTACTGCCATCTTTTTACAACCTAGTGTCATGTCATTAATTTATTCCCTCAATATCTTTATGACTTTGATTTTTCTAATTACCTCACGATCCCCAATTTTGCTTGCTATCTCACATCCTGGGCAGTTTATTCTTAGATACTTCTGTGTGCTCCTGAAACATTTGTATTCTTAGGATTCTAACTCTATTTTCCCCTTTTTTGTGTTTGTTTGTTTCTCTCCATACTCTTCCTAAACTCAGTCTCATCTCCTCTGAAGCCTTAAATTACTAGTTATATTGCAGCGATTCCAAAAACCTCAGCCTTGATCTCTTTCCTGAGTTCGAAAGCCCTTCAGTACCTGTTGAGTGAGCACCTCCTCTTGGATGATAGTGGACATCTTAGACTCCACATATCTGAAAGTAACCTCATGACTTTTTCTCTCAGATATGCTTCTGCTCTCACTTTCCCTATCTTGTGGAAGTCAGCTTTATCCACTTAGCTTTGCAAACTAGATGACTAAGTCTTATTGCCTCCTTTTCCCTCATTCTCATATCTAAACAATTACCAAATCCAGTGAACCTACTTCTCTCTAGCTCACGGCCAGTAGTCTAGAGGAGATGATTACCCCTCTAATTACTGGGAGTAATGAACCTAATCTCTTTACTTGCTTTCCAGATAGTGCAATTCCCTTCCCAGTTCTTTTTTTTTGATCTTCTCTGCCACTCCCCCCCACCACAGTTTTACCCACTACACTGATGCCAGGGATATTTCTAAAATGCTAATTAGATCATATTTCCCCTCTGTTTAAAATCGTCTCTGTAGGTTAGCGCTTAACTCCTCATCATGGTAGACAAAGATTTTCATTATAGGGATCCTGATCTCTGATCCATTTTCCTCTTGTGCCAAAGTAACTCATGCTATATTCACATAATATACTAGAAGTTCTCCTAAATGTCATGCTACATTTCATGTCTGAGTTTCTGTTTACAGTGCTATGACTTCCAGAAAAGCCCTTCTCATGCTTTCCTGTTCACATCCTCTCCTATCCCTGGAGGGGGCAAAGGAGAGGGCATATATTTTTTCTGATAAGATAATTCATTTAATGCTGCCCTTCAGAATGTTCACATTTAACTCGAGAAGCAGAACCAGCCACTGGCTTACTGGCATCCCCAATGGGATAGATGGATATTTCCAGCATCATAAGCAAGACCTGTCTTTATATTTTCTTCCTTACATGTCTCATTACTAAATAGAAAGTACCTTGAGAGATAGAAGTCAGCTTAGCAAACTTTTTAACTCAAGTAGTTGGCAAAAAATAAGATTGCAATGAAAATTGACTAACATGAATTAATAATTAGTGGATCATCCCATAAAACAAATAAAAAGTGGAGGTTAGCCCATAGTAATCCCTAGGAAAGACTACTACCATAGTATTATTAAACTCTTTCCGTATGTTAAGATTTTTTATTTTTAATTATTATTTGATTATTTTACTACTTACATGTTAACTCAAATTTCTGCTAATTCTTCATACACAGATTCTCTTGACTCACTTTCTCTATGCTTTTACTTACATTTTTGTTATGGATTTTCATTGACAAATCACCTCTACACTAATTCAAAAGCCAGTTTATTGGAATTTTTTCTTCCCCACTCCACTTAATATATCCTAAAAAGGATAATTAGAATAATCAAGCAAAGCTTTAATCATCAGTTTTTTGCAGGTGTATCCAAAATCTATATCTTTAGCATTGACCTTTAGCCTTAGTTCCAAACATATTTTAACAGTGGTTTCTTAAACAGGTCCACTTAGATAGCAAAAGCACCCCCAGCTAATGTGTCTAAACCCCAAATCACACTTTACCAAAAAAGTTCATATATCCCCTTTTCTGGTAATGGCTATACTATTTTTTAAATCTCCCCATCTGAAATCTTTTGTCATAGTTAAATATTCCATAGTTATAGTTGGTACCTAAACAATAGCCTTCAATTTTATCTCCTCTTTTCCATCTTCATTTGTTCCACTCCACTTCAGACACTCATTACCTCTTAACTAGTTGGAAATGCCTATTGGATTTGTTTTCCCACATTGCCTCCCTGTCCTGAATGTCCCCTGCTGTAATAAAATCTAGGATGCTAGATTAATCTCTCTAAAATACAAGTTAGACTGTAACTTGTAAGTTTGAAAATTTTGTTTGGCTTCCATTTCCTATCCATTTCCTACCAACTCAAACTAACCAGCATTAAAAAATACTATTTCCTCAATGTACATTTTCAATATTCTGGCTTAGTACTTTTGCTCTTAAAGATCTCTCTATTAATGTACTGTCTTAGTCCATTTTCTATTGCTTATAACAGAATAACTGAAACTGGGTGATTTATAAAGAAAAGGAATTTATTTCTTACAGATGTGGAGGCTGAGAAGTCCAAGGCTGAGGGGCTGCATCTGGTGAGGTCTTTCTGGCTGGTGGAGACTTTCTGGAATCCTGAGGCAGTTCAGGGAATCACATGGCAAGAAGGCTCTGTTTGGTAGGTGCCTACTCAGATCTCTCTTCCTGTTGTTATAAAGCCACCAGTTCCACTCTCATGATAACTGACTAATTTATTAAGCCATGAATAGATACAGAGCCCTCATGGTCCAATCACCTCTTAAATCCACCACCTCTCAATACTGCCACATTGGGGATTACATTTCCAACATGTGTAAATTGGGGAACACATTCAAATGATAGCTTACATCAAACTTTTATTGAATGTCTACCAGGTAGAAGGAATTATTTTAGGCAGAAATATACATAATGTAAATAAATATATGAATCAGTGGTCCTTTGCTTTTGAGGACTTTAAGGAATATGTGTCTAGGGACATATGCTAAGAAATACAATTCATGGTGAGATTAGTAAAACTAGTAAGGCCTTTAAAACTGATATGGTTAATGTAATACATTAATTCCTGTCTCTGAATTTTAGAAAAAAGAAATAATAGATTTCCAATGAGAAGAAGAGAAGGCTATATTGATATTTAGGCTATTTTGTCCTGATATATTCTACCTGCTTCTTTTCATTCTCAATGGCACTATACCTTGCTTTAGACAAACTAGGTTAGCCACTATTTCCTCAACAGTTTTCTACCTTGGTTCTTTGTTTATTATGTGCTTGAAATTCCCCAATACTTCCATGTGTAGCTGTCCTACCAATCTTTCAGGAGTAGTCTAAAGCCATCCATGAAGTCTTTCTGGTACTCTTAGCCAGTGTAGCACTATTACAAAGATCAATAAACCTATACCTTACTCATAATTTAGCTCTTTAATGGCCAACCTAATGTTTTATGCATATCAAACACTTAATATATGCCCGCATTTCTTCATTCAGCAAATATGCAATGAGTGCCTATTGCATTTCAGGCTCTATTCCTCAACTGGGGATAGACACAACTAAGAACATAGTATGAAAATATCTGCCAGGTGGAGTCCACATTGTTGGTATGATGTAAATGAAATAGACAAAAACAAATGGATAGGTAAATATTTAACATTTATTTATTCAATTTATAAGTGGTCCTGAGATAAAGCAGAATGATAGGAAGTACCAGAATGCAGGGTACTTAATTTATGTAAGCGGTCAGGGAAATTCACCTAATAAGGTGAAATTTGATCCAGAAACCTAAAAAAAGTGGGGGAATGAACTCTGAATATCTGAGGGAGGAGAATTTTCAACAGAGGGTACACCAGCTGCAAATACTTTGAGAAGAGAGCGTGTGTGGCATGTTTGAGGAACAGCGAAGGGCCAATGTGACTGGAGCAGGTAGGCAAGGAAGGAGATTCGTACGTAGAAGACGAGCTCTGAGGGGTAGCAGAGGAGCCCGGGGTCCTTATTGGGATATGTAACATGGAAGGAAGTCCTTGGTGACTTTGAAAACAGTGGGAATTAAGACCAAATTGTATGGGTTCTGCAAAGGAATTAGAGAAGAAAAATGACTTAAAAACCCAACTGTAAGTAATTATAATAGCTCTTTTTAGGGACTTTTGTCTGAGGGAAGTAGAAAAGTGGGCCAGAAACTAGCAAGGACTGTTGGATCAAGGCATTATTTTTAAAAAATTTGTTCCTTTTTTTTGTTAAAGATGGAAATAATAACCTCAATCTTAGGGATGTTCCAAAAGAGAGAGAAAAATTGACGGTGCCGAAGAGAGATTATGTAATGGTTTTGAAAAAGTGAGGAGAAATGGGATTCAGATCACAAATTCGATATTATCGTGTTCAGTTCATTCAAAGAAACTGTACAAAAGGTGGAATACGTGGGTCCGGAGGCAGAGAAACTGAAAGATAAGATGTGAGCTTGCACAAAGCCTCATCCAACTGCTCATCTTCACTGAATGATTTGAAAGTAGGTTTAAAGATTCGGTTCCTTTTTTAAATAAATAAAAAGAAAATCTACCTCTGTCTACAATGTGTGGCTTCCAACTTTAAATTTTTCCTCAAGCTTTCATGGCTTTAGATCAAGTATTGCTTAACCTTATCTCATCGAACTTATTTCTGATTTTCAGTTTAAAATTCTAGCTCTGTTCAGGCGCATTAACTTTTCAAATGCAAATTTAGAAAGAAGAATGGATACTGTGAAATACTTTGAATTTATTTTATGACTTTGCCAAAAACCTATGAAGACATATGTTTACATATAAATAAGAAAGACGCTGTATGTGTATTTAGAAGCCTATCATGACCTGCCAAGTTAACATTTCATTAGGCAGCAGTAAATCAGTTTATTAAGAATAATTACTATGAAAATTTATTATAACCAGCAAAATCTTAATTCATGTAATATAATTTCACAGTTATTATGACAGGACAAAGGCTACAAAAAATGGTTCCTGTGACTTTTAATGGACATCACAAATAAGTTTTTTTTCAAATAAGTTTGAAAAATTCAAGGTTAAACTAAGAATGTCAGCCGGGCGCGGTGGCTCACACCTTTAATCCTAGCACTCTGGGAGGCTGAGACGGGCGGATCATTTGAGCTCAGGAGTTCAAGATCAGTGTGAACAAGAGTGAGACCCTGTCTCTACTAAAAAAAAAAAATGGAAAGAAATTAGCTGGACGACTAAAAATATATAGAAAAATTAGCCTGGCATGGTGGCTCATGCCTGTAGTCCCAGCTACTCAGGAGGCTGAGGCAGGAGGATTGCTTGAGCCCAGGAGGTTGAGGTTGCTGTGAGCTGACGCCGGGGCACTCTAGCCCAGGCAACAGAGTGAGACTTTGTCTCAAAAAATAAATAAATAAATGAACGAATAAATAAATAAATAAATAAACTAAGAATGTCACTCCTATATTTCTGAAAGCCTTCAGTTTACCTGTGCATATAAATTCTCAAGGAGGGGGTGGGCTATGTGTGGTTTCCTAAACCTATTGTAGCATGTAAACCTTTTCCTATGGAAAACCCTACAGGACTATTGGTCTACAGAATATATTTTGAGAAATGCTGAGTAAAGTGATGCTTAGTTTGAGAAGGAGAATAACATGAGGAAAATTAAAAAAAAAACTCTGTTTAGTGAGGAGTACATTAAAAGTTGGTCTTAGAAACAAAAGTTTGTGCCTTTAGGTTATTTTTGAATAGTTTGCTTTACATTAAATATTATTATCCTTTCATACTCATACAACATATTTTTCAACATTAATTATAACATAATCATTGCCTAACAGAATCATCCCTACATGTGTGTGTATTTTCTCAAATTTTTGATTTCTGAAATAGAGTGTCTAAAGTCAATTAAAAGATTACATTTTAAAAGTATGCAAAAGAGCATACACATGATGATCTCATTATCTAGAATAGCTGTGGGAAGTGACAAAAATCTATCATTATTTAATTTAAAAAGTGGTATTTATCATTGAATAAGTAAAAAACTTAATAATTAGAATTGCAATTATTAAGAATCATAATTAATTTTTATAACTTCTAAGAATTTATATTAATATTTAGCAGTTTTATCTCTTTGGAAAAGGTAAAAAGTTCTGTCATAGAGCTGACATCAATATATATGGTACAAAACCTATTTCAGTATGGTCAGTCAACCTTATTGCTTAAACCAATATATTCTAGAGGTGGCACCCTTAGATCTCCAAAATAGTGGAAAAGGCTACTTTTAGGAAAATATGTCATCTTCCATTCTAGAGTTAGATTTGCCACTCACTTCAAAAGGTGGCATGTATGCTTGAGTATCGTTGATATTCTGGGTGAAAACACATAAGTAAAAACCACATTTTCTGCACCACTTAAAGAGGGGAAAAAATACCACATGAAACAAAACAAGTTTTAAGTAACATCTATTTGACATCATACTTCTAAATAAGAACTAAACTTTTATTCAACTTTGCTAAATTGCTAGTTTTCTTAATTTTATGGTGAATCCAATATCCTGTTTAAGGCGGATTGCTGTGATGGAATCAAGTGAATTTCCAGGCATCTTCTGGTCTAGATTTTTATTTTGGCCAGAATTAGTGAGCAATTCTTGATAGGCCTGAAGCTGAAGCTGATTGACAAACACTACAGAGCTGTGAGATACTTAAGTGGCCAGTTTTCCTTGTGCATTTTTTCCTGAACTATTTTGACAACAGCTTCATGTTAATCATGAAAGGAACTCAATTTCATTCAGCATACATTTATTGAGCATCTACTCTGGCCCAGGTACTAGGGATAAAGAGATGAAAATGTATATTCACTGCCTATACACTGTCAGTAACCCAGATGGAGAGAGAGAGGTCCTCTACAATGTAGAAACCCCATGATGAACTGTTATATAATGTGAGGAATGCCTTACTATTGCTTTGTAAGTGGGGGAAAAAGTGACTAATTTTGTCTCTGGTCAATGAAACCCTTCCAGAGATGGCATTTGCTTAGGCACTTAAAATGTTAGGCCTAGCTCAAACCCACTAGCTTTACAAGAAATGATTGCCTATTTAGAGAAAAATATAGCTTGCATATTTGTGAATGTAATTATTTAAATAATCCATTAATTCAGTCCATTAATACCAAACTTACATTTAATGAGCACATGTATCCTGCCTTCTTTTGGATAGGCTACAGTTACAGTGCTGAGCAAGACAGGTAAGGCCCCAGTTCTCATGTAAATTATATTCTGGCGGTTGGTGAGACAGGGCAAGAACAGGTAAGAAATACATATAAAGATAAATAAAAAGATGATTGTAGATGGAGGTAAATTCAGTGGGAGATCTAAGCAGGAGGACATGAAAGAGAGTATTTGGGCAGCACATCAAGAGCTGCTGTCAGGGAGAGCTCAGGGACAGCTTGTTTGAGAAAGTGACACTGGTGTGGACATACCCAGTATGAGAAGGAGCCAGTTAGGCAGAAGGAGGTGTGAGGAGATTAGGGGGAAATGTTCAGGGAAAGGGGAATGTCAAATTTAGTAGCTCTGAAGTGCACTAATAGTGCAAGAACTTAGTGAAGAAGGAGGGTGGTGGGATAAGTAGACCTTGGAGACATAGACAGGAGCTAGGATAGGAGAGAGCTGTACAAGACAGCAAGGAGTTTAATTTCATTCTATGTTCAGTGTGACACAAGTGTGGCGATAGTTTCCCTATTTGTATTTGGCAAAGGCAACTCTGCTGCATGGAGGGCAATGCATGTGGGTGGGGAAGGAAGGGGGCGAGTAGAACATTTATTTTGGAGACAATTAGTGTATCAGAAAAAACCCTGATCATGGCTTCCTTTACAGTGATGGCTTAGAAATAAACAAAGATATAAAAATTGAAAATGCAATTTGTTGGTAAATCAGAAAGATTATCTTGATAGGTCAGATAGGGTAAGGAGGTAGAGAGTAAACAGAAGAATCAAATGATACCTAGTTTTTTGTTTGTTAGTTTGTCTGAACACCTGGGTAAAAGGTGATGTCATTCCTAAGATGGAGAAGACTGAGTTAGTAGCCACTTTTTGTGCCCTCATATGTTTCAGTGTATACTTCTATTATAGAAGTTACCACATTGCTACATACAGTGGAGACCCCATGATAACACACAACATTGCTCTTCACATCATAGACACTGATGGGCTACTTCCTAGTGCCAAGAACTAAGATAGGTGTTAGCATACATTTTATCACTTAACCTTTATAATAAACTCATAATGACATCATTTTAATCCCTGTTAGATAGATGAAAAAGCTGTTATATAGAGAAGCTCTGTAATTTTCTTGTGTTGATTTAAGGAATGAGTATCAGGAATGGGTTTTAACTCAGACCTGGGTCTAGTTCTAGACATGGGTTTGGGCTTATTTAGAAAAATATGATGTGGATAACATTCCTCTTTCTACTTTCTCACTTAAGGATCTAACTCTTTGTATGGCACCTTGTAGTTTAGAAGTATTTCAGAATATTTTTCATTCAATGCCTTTCTCATAAACTCTGAAACAGATCTTCAATTTTAAAGAAAAATGGAATCCATAGAAGTTGATGTAATATACCAAGGTCACACTATCAATAAGAGGAATCAGTATTTAAATCAAGTCCACCCAATGCTATAGGTTATGCTCAGTTCTCAACACAGGCTATTGGGTTAAAATGCTGGCCAGTGCATGGCTTCAACGGGAAATGCCAACCCAGAAGAAAATATAGTCATTATTTGGCCAAAGAAATGGAGATAACAAAAAAACAAAACCAAAACCAACCAACCAAACAAACAAACAGAAAGAAAGAAATGTAGATGACATGATGGTGAAAGCAGAAGAAGCTATTAAATAACAGAATTTTATTTTAGTAAGCTAGAGACATTTTAAAATATCTCTGTACTATTTAAACAATGGGAGAATCAAAGCTCTTTGAGATCTTTAAAGACTAAAAATGCTACAATATTTGTATATTTTGTTTACTTTTGAAGAAAGTATTTTTCTATGCATTTGTCAACAAAACATAGTTAAAACAAAATTTTATAAAAGAGCTAATACGTTGATACTATAGCACGGAAACTTAGAAAGATAAAATACTGTTATGCTTGTACTTGCTCTTTCTGTATCTAAATACAGAATAAGCTATTGATAATAAAATAACCTCGTTTTCAAAACATTTCTGTGGTCATTGGATTCTGTTTGTGTGTAAGTAGCGAAATGTAATAAAGTGAATGCTTTTAGGAAGACTCCACAGGATTTGTGTTTGAATTGAAGTGTTGTGAATATTTTTTCTGTGGAAGAGTTTAGGAAGAAAGACACCTAGACTAAAGCTGTTGTTTCAGCAATTTGTTTTCCACTGGAAAGAAACAAAGAGAAAGAAAAAAGTACACAAAATCCTCTAATTTGAAAATAATGCCGTATTTTGTAAACATCAGAACAATATTGTTTATATGGACTATTGTTGAAAACAAGTGAGTAACTTCATTAACTATAACTGGAAATGATACGGTTTTCTTGGAATATGTAAAACAAAGGTGTTTTTTATTTATTTAATTTGGAATTAATTATTATTTTAATTTCACAAATTATTTTTCTTAACAAAAATAACATTTTCAACTGAGTATATAGTCTATGATCTATACAAACCTTGGTGCTATCACACAAAATATCTCCTAGTGATTATGTCCATATGCTTTTTGTATCTTATCCAGGCTGATATTAACAATATCTGTATTATCTGAGAACTTGCCAAGAGATGACAGGAAGAGGAGGTGCAACATACAACAGAAGATAAGCCAGGGCTAACCTGGGAATGACATGAGAGTTAATGAGTCTTAGAGTCTGAGAATGTTAGAGCTGGAAGGTACCTTGGATACCTTGTCCAGATCCATCTTTTCTATAAGGAGAAACTGAGAATCAGAGAGGGTAAGCAATTGCCTAAGCCACAATTTGTTTTTGGCTGAGTTGTATATGCTGACCACAGGCCAATATCACAAAGAAAAATCTGAGTAGATATTCAGTCAAAGATATAAAGAGAGAAAAGCAAATACTTCAGCAAATTTCCCTGGCTGCTGCAATCATTCTCTAATATTTAACAAAGAGCATCACGGACATTTATTATTTCCAGATTTTAGTAGCTAACATTTAATGAAGCAATTTTCCAATGCGTTTAATGATTTCTCAAATTCTCATATTGAAGTTAAAAAAACAAATGAATAAAGATACATTTTAAATAGAACTGATGGCCTTCGTAGCTTAACTGAGTGTCATGTTGTATTGTATTGTTAATTGAAAGTTGATCCATAACAACATAAAAAAAGATAAGGAAAAGAACATGTTTTTCTGTTTAAAGACAAAATAAAACACAAACAATTATCTTCTTACTTTGGAAGCACTGTAGAGGGTACCTATTGTTCTGAAAGAATCCAATCCTCAGAGAAATGTAATATGAACTTTGTAACAGTAAAATGATCCTTACATTTGAAATTCTAAAGGTTGTCAGTTTCTGTCACATTGTCTTTTCATTATGTAAATATTGCTTGCATTTAATTTTCATACAACTTGCTTTAATCAATTCAATGGAACGGAATGAAGGTTACAGCTCAGAGAAGGTCTAACCCAAGCAGTTTAACAAGGACATTCGCCAAGTCGTGGATGAATGATTTTGAGTAATGATAGTAGTTTCAACTTCCTGCCTATTGGTACCAGTGAATGAAAGACAAAGTATTTGAAAACAAAGACAAAGCACTTACCACAGAAAAATTTAATCTCCTCAAACACAAGTTAAAAAAAAAATCAAATTCTAATACAATAAGGCAATCGCTTTGCAGATCCAGGTTCTGAAGATAAGCACAATATCATGTTACAATTGGTCCTCTGCATCTTCATTGTGACATCAATTGGCTCAAAAAATAATTTCATGTGTCTATTCTTAATGTTAGGAATAGCTTCCACTGCAGTTTCCCAGCTATTTCTACTTTATTCAAACTATAAATTGCACGATGACATCCATCATTCTTCGTGATAAACCTGTACTACTCAATTACTGAGAGCAAGATTATCAAATGAAGAATCCTTCAATTGTCCTCTTGTATTGGTAAAAAAAAAATTTGAGCAAAAAGTAGCAGAAAGAAATTGGGTGCTGGGGAACTTCAGGGAAAGTTGCATAAAATCAGTTCCCAGATAGTATCTTGGGGCAAGTGATAAGAAACCAGGAGCAAAACTGGGGTGGGAATAATAAAATTTTAGAATGAGAAAGAACCAGGAACCAGATGGTCACATCAGGAAATGTTTAAGGGAGGCAGACAGCTTCAAAGGAGCAAACAAGTGAGTTAGCAAAACATTGAAGACCAAAATAGTGGAGACAGGTAGGTAGTTCAGGTGGGCAAATCAGACCATGCTTTAGTAAATTGTCCTGCAGGTGCACCTTGTAAAGAGGTGTTAGGGACTGATCGATTAACTCTTTCCATTCTTTAAGGTGCAAATTATCTTCCAAGAATTGTTTGGATCTGACATTACATTATACCTCAAAATTTCTAAATTTTCTTGTTTGCTTTCTTTTGTTTGCTCACTCTGAGTTATAAACCGACGGGAATAATAGAACTTCCAAATCTGCAAAAGGATAAAAGAAACTAGGAAGAAAATTCATCAACAAATCAAAAAAGAAACAATCGAATCAAATCAATGAATAAAATTTATTCACAAAATATATTTGATACAATTTAGTGGTATTTCTAATTTAAAAAATCTAAGTACAACAGTAATTATAAAAAAGAATGCAAAGTTTAACGTAAGTAAACTTTATAAAATCTGGTATTTAAAGGAGAAAAAATATAAGAGAGAAGCTCAAAACAGTAGTAAGTTTGAGAGTGTGAAACAGTTTATAATGGACACATTGCAATTATTTTTGGATATATTGGGTTATGGTATATGAATCTAGGTTGTAAAATTTCTAATGTTTGAAAACTGTTACTATAAGGTTTTATTTGTGACCAAGTAGATATTTTTTGAAAGTGTATAATAGAGGAATGTCTGTTCTTTGTTCTACTTATTGTGCAGATCACTAGTATTTTCCTTCTGATCTTTAGTTGTCATAGTCTAATGTATATATTTCTATTTAATAATCAAAATTTTTTAAAAAGCATGCTCCCACCAAGACTTCATATATATCCCCTTATAGATAGAAAGAACGCATTTTTATGGTACTTTTTATCCTACCTTTCCCACCTACTGCACAATCACAGAGTCACCCACTCCTCCTTCATCTGCTGATGACCAGTTTGTCCATTAAAGCACAGCTTTCCAAATTCAAGGAAACTTGCTTGATGTGGACGCTATGATTCCAAATTTCCTTGTCAACATCCATTTATCTAAATAATTTTTTCTCTAATACTATTTTATACCTCTTTTTCTTTGCATGACTTGAGATCTATTATTTATTTTTTTCTAATTTCTGTGAGGTTAAAATATTCTTCCTGGAATTTTCTTTAGATAGTGTCTGATTCGTTTTCCTTTATAAGTAATTTGTTCTGTTTGTCTGGAAGCTTATAAGATTTTCTCTCAATTTAATATAAATCACTTTCCCATGCTATACCAAAGTGATTTTCTTTTTCCATTAATCTCTTTAGGAGCTCAATGATATCTTTGAATCAGAACACTCAAGCCTTTAAGGGATGTTTACTTATATTACTTTATCGATTCTTAATTCTCCCTTATTTGTTTATTTTCTTCTTTCTGAAACTGCCTATAATTTGTACAGTATTAGCATATTATATGGTCATGAATATGTTTATCCCGCATTTCTTTTCTCTAATTATTTCGTGTTTATATGCTTTTCCCTATTTCAAAATTAATTCTCCACAGTGACCATTGAATTTTTCAGTTTTATTAGATTATATTTTAGAAATCCTGATTTTTCATCCCAGAAAGTTTATTTTGAGCTCCAAGTGCATCACATTGAGTTATTTTTCCTCGATTTTTAATGTTTTCTTCTTCTTCTGTTACTTCTACTTGATAGGAGCAACCTGTTCTAATTAGTCTGTTTTCCTTCTTTTTCTCAACCTACTGAGTCCTTTCTCTCTGCCTCTCTTTCTCTCTGCCTCTCTTTCTCTCTCCCTCTCTCTCTCTTTCTCCCTCTTACTAGTTGTGGGGATGGATTACCAGCTCCCATGCTGGTCAGTTGATTGGAGTTGTTCCTGCGGTAATCACTAGAAAGCTGAAGAATATATGCTGGTCTTTGTTTCAGTGTGTCTATGTAGAATCTATGAACAATCTAGGACCCATCTTTAGAGTTATCTGAAGGAGGCCTCCCCAGTCTCAGCTCCAACCAAGTGCAGATGACAGAGGGGTAGGCACTATATAATACCACAAATTGGGAACAATTATCACCACCAGCTAAACCCCATCCAGTCTACTGGTACCTGCCAAATTGGGATTCTAGTGTTAGAAGTCAAGTTGGAAGTTTCAGTTCTACTCCATGTCTTGAGAGAACCTATGTGTATTTGTCAGTTGTTTAGCCTCAAGAAACATTTACTCTGTAATCTTCTCTCTGGTCTACATGACCCTTGGGCCCTCAGCTTTCCTCCTAAGGGAAACAATATTTTCCTGAACCAAGTCACTTATCTGGAGACTTCTCAACCTCAGATGTATGGAAGACTCTCTCCCAAGGCTCCACCAAATGCCATGTTTTGATTTGTAATATACTCTGTCTGGATACCCATTAAGAAGATTGTTAGGCTGCCATATTTTCAGAATTTTGAATATCTTGCGATATTCCATTACACTACTTTCATCACATAACACTTACTCCTTCTGCACATCCTTTCAATTGCCCTTTTTGTCCCGTAGTCTACTTAAGCTGATCAACACTGAACACCTATCAATCAACAGTATTTGACATTTTAGAAATTCTCCTTCCATTGGCTCCTTGACACCACACTGGAGTATTCTGTTTCTTATGGCTCAAATCATAATATACTGATGCTCCAAATATTTTAGTTCACATCATTGCTTTAGTTACCTCCTCTGAGACAGAAAAAGAAAACCCTAAATATGTAGTATTCACATGTTTTCTACATTCTGTCACCAACTCTCTAACACTGTCTATAAATTGTTATTATAATACTTTGTTTATTAAAACCAATTGTATTTTCATGTATATATGGAGAAAATAAAGTAGTAAGAATAGAAATTTGAATGACTTTCTAGTTCCAGTTTGTCATGTAAGGAGTTTGGAAATTGCTACTTCTATACACACATAAGAAACAAGCTGAACAACTGAAAATCAACAACTCTTGTTAGATTCATCTGAGAATTAAGGTCATAGAGCAAGCCTTTTCCCCAGAATTGGAAAGACAGACACACAGATACAGAGAAACACAATTTATCAGAATAGAAGCTCAAGAGCAAAAACTTCCTTGGGAACCAGTACACTGGAGTAGGACACCTAAACTATAATTGATGGATATCTGGAAGCTCAGTGTAGACAAGTATGAGAGTTAAAATCTCCAGGGGAGCTTAGTCTTAGGGGATCAAAACACTTTGTGAGTTTTACCTACAGGAGTCCTACCAGACAAAATCAGATAAGAATCTCATGATTTTTCCCATAAGGTGCCTGGGGCACAGAGGGGGTAGCCATTTTGTAATAAGCCCATAGCTTCCTGTTCTTAGCAAGCACTGCACTCAAGAAAAACTATTTCACTAGATCCTAATCCACTGGGGTTTTACCAGAGCCTCCCAGGCTTTGGGGAAGATAAATATCCAACTCCAGCAAGATTTTGTGGATATTGATAAATTTATACTAAAATTTATATGAACAGGCCAAAGATCCAGAATAGTCGATACGATATCGAAGGAGAACAAAGTCAGAGAACTAATACCACTGGATTTCAAGACTTACTATAAAGCTAAAGTGTGATGTGGGTAAGAGACCAGACAAATAGATCAACAAAGACAAATTCTTCTTCCATTATTTCTACTCGATAAGAACAATCTGAATCCTCTGTCAAATAGACCCAGGCAAATATAGTCAACAGACCTTTGGCAAAGGAGCAAAGACAATTCAAAGGAGAAAAGATAGTTTTTCAACAAATGATGCTGTAACAACTGGACATACACTTGCAAAACAAATGAGTCTGGACACGGACATTGCACCTTTCACAAAGATTAACTCAAAGTGGATCATAAACCAGAATATAAAATGCAAAATTATAAAACTCCTAGAAGACACAGGAGAAACTCTGAATGACCCTGAGTTTGGTGGTGTCTTTTCAGATACAACACAAAAGGCCTGGTGCATGAAAGAAAATATTTATAAGGTGGTATCTTAGTCCATTGTATTTCTATAACAAAAAACCTTAGCCTGAGTAGTTTATAAATGACTGAAATTTATTTCTTACAGTTCTAGAGGCTGGCAGGATTGTTAATAATAATAGGGAAACTGAGGAGTGGTGTTGGAGGATATAAGAACTCTGTAATTTTTACTCATTTTTTTCTGTAAACCTAAAACTAGTAAAAAAAAATAAAGCCTATTAAAAAATACAAATGTAATCAGTATGACCTCTAGTTACAAAAATATTACAAGTAGTGAGGCCTTCTATTCAGCATATAATGTAGCTCTCCTACCAGAAGTACTAAGAAACCAGATAATATACATCATGTTTCTACTGTGAGTCAGGAAGAATACCAAAGTGGCTGCAATTAGTTTATATTTCTATTTCCTTGTCCTTGGAAACATTAAGTGAAAAAATATCTCTAGCGTACTTCATAATGTAGACCTCAGCTAAACTGTACATGAAATGGGAATTATTTTGAGTTACAAGACTGGTTTGTTTGGGGTTGTCTACCATTTTAACAAAAATAATTAATTTAATTTATATGCACATATAACTTAGGAAAACACAATGTCGCACACTGGAATAAATTAACTTGTAGTGAAAAAGCATTGTAGGATGAATCAGAAGACCTGGTTCCAAGCTTATCTTTCATGTCTTAGTTTTAGTGACTCAAGCAATCCAAGCATCATCTGAAACTATATCAATCAACATCAACAGATACTGATTGTTAGCTCATTGCTAAAGCCTTGGGTGCCAGGTATACAAAATTAAAAAGCCTTGGTTACTTCAAGGGTCTATTAATAAATTTACGGTTTACAGCATTGGTGTTCAATAGAAAAATAATACAAGCCACATATGTAATTTTTGTTTTCTAGTAGATTTTAGAAAAAGAGGAAAAAGAAACTGGTACAATTAATTTTAATAATGTTTCATTTAATTAAATATATTGAAATATTTATTTCACATGATAATGACATATATATATTTTTCTAAGTCTTTGAAATACAATATATGTTTTACCTCCACAGTACATCCCAATTTGTACTAACAACATTTCAAGAGCTCAATAGACACATATAGCTAGTGGCTACCATATTGAACAGCACAGATCTAGAGGTAGAATAGATATGGAATAAAATATAATTTGTGTGATGGGACATAGAATGGCAAAATATGTCCTTACATTATCTTAGGGAATTCAGAGAAAGTTTCATCTAGAAGATCACATTTGAGTAAAGACATGGAAGATATCACAGGAAGAGCAATTTGTGGGGTGCTCAGGGAGTAGGGACCATCCAAAGGAATGTTTTCTATTCCCAATAGAAAACAGAAGCATCTAGACATGTGCAAGAAATGTTGTTGTGCAGGTAAATTGTGTGGAATGATGCAAGCAAAGCACCAAACCAGCATAAATATTGAATTCTGGGGTGGCGTTACAGAAATAGCTTTTACGAGAGGATTAGTAAGCCTACTCTTTGCCCTAATACTGCTCTTAACTAAATATATGGCCTGATTTAAGTTACTTAAATGTATTCTTTCTGGTTCCTAGTTTCTACAATTGTAAAATTAAGAAATTAAACTAGATAATTTCTCAACTTTCTTTCCAATTAAAAATGTAATATGCAAAAGTTGCAGTGTATAAATTAAAACAATTCAAAATTTAGATGTATACAGAAATGTCAAATTTGCCATTCAGAAGATAGAACAGAACCAATTACATAACATGGTTATTTAAGCCTATTCTGGGAAAACATTAAGATAGTGATTGAATTTTAAAATAATAATAGTCAATGCAATATTTTATTAATATATGTCAACATTTAATTTCCTATCTTCTCTTTTCCTAGAAGTGGAAACTATTTTAATGCAGGCAATGATGATGTTTTCTCTTTTTTTCATGCTGAATGGATTCTGAAATTTTAGGTCCACTAAATTTCTACGTATTTTGCTTAAATCTATTCTTCTGAAGTAAATTTGGACATAATATATAAATTACACAAATAATATATTGGCTGACCCATAGGGATTCAACAAAAAAACTCACTTTCAATTTCTACATCTCTCCCTGTACATTCAAGATCAGTTAAGGAATAAGAAAACGCTATAGAAATTCAAAATAAATTAGCAACAAAGCAGAATCTAAGCAAATTAAAGTCATCCCCCCAGCGCTGACACATTTCATCAAGAAAGACATGCTCATCAATCTTTCCTAGAGCCACCTGGAAGAGAAAGAAACTGTTTTTGGATTCATAATGATAAAGAAATCGGTTTGTTTATAAATGCCTACAGCAAATCACACATTGAGAGACAAGCTACATATGAGGCAAATAGTCTCAAAGATGACATGGAATTATCTTGTCATTCTATGCTACTTTCCTAAAACATTGCAGTTCTACTTTCTTAAAATGCTGTAGTCCAAGCAGTTAAATTTCACTGTTTAAAAAAAAAAATCAAGAGTCATCAAACAAACAAAAACATGGCAAGTGAAAATTTAAAGCAATGACAAATGCATGTACATTTTTATGTGAGGTGTGGATATAGACTGAGTCAATGGGTTGGAGGTAGAAAAGTGGTTGGTACAGAAGGTGGAAGTTCAGAAAAGATGTGGTAATTGAAAGACCAATATGATACGGTAAAGGCAGATGAAGGATGGAGAAGGCAGGTCCCAAGGAGGCTGTACTATAAAAAAGGCCATCTCCTATGAAGTCTTGAAAATGAATGGGGAGTCAGCAGAATCCATTAAGAGCATGTTTCTTTTCACAAGTGAGAGGGTTGGTAGCAGGATTCTGCACAGCAAATGAAGCCTGAAGAAATGTCTACTGAATTGAAAACCCATAAAGAAGACAGTTGGTAATAAAGAGATGAATTCTTTGGGATTTCTGTCAAGATTGAATAGGGCCACTCATAACATTATTACGGAGGTTGTGAGTCATGAGAGGAATTTAAAGGTAGACACCCATGAAGAATTTGGTTGGAAAGGAGACTCAATTTCTGGGAGGTCTGTGATGAGGCAAAGAAAAAGCATTGTGAACAACTTCAACATCTGGACTGAAAAAAGAAATGGAGGAAGTAGAATTGTGTTTACATTAAGTGAGCTCTTTTAGTAGGGAGACCAACATCTGGCTTTGGTTACATTTATCTGAACATAGTGAAAATGTTTGAATTAACCCAAAAAAAGATTAGACTAAATTTCATAACACTGTTTACACAGCAGAATAAATGACAAAACAGATACATGGAAAAAGTGTCTGTTTATGCACACATTTCAAAGAGCATGGATATAGCACCCCAGCTACATTATCTTAGCGTGGTTGACATAAAACAGAGCTCTGTATAAACTCCTAATGATGGCCATTACAAATTGTGTTAAGCTAAGGTGGTTTAAACATAGATATCCCATGTCTTTTGTTTATTGCTATGATAAAAAGAGTCTGAATGCATTTCTGTGAAAATTAAGAGAAAACATTGTTAGGAAGTATATTTAAATTTTATTTTCTTGCTATCAATAGCATTGCAGGTGACATCTTTATTCTTGGAAATTATAGTTCTCACAATAACTTTTGTTTTATCTCTCTTTTTTCCAGAAATAAAAATATCTGGAGCCTTGCTTTGTTAGTATTTGTTAGAACAGAGTACTTATTATCTTCACAGAAGAAACCTTGATTTTTCTTGGCCATGTTGATTGGGTCTTAGAAATCTCATAGTCCACTAATAAAATACATCGTTTATTGCTTGACTTCATTTTGGAATCTGAACTTCTGCCCTTGTCTTTGCAATACCTGATTTTAACCAGGAATCAAAGGCAAGTGACATGTGATTGAGGAACAAGATATGATCACATATCAATAAAGTAAATGCATTTTAAGTAGAATAAACAGTTAAACTTCTGAATGTTTTATTCCTCTATTGAGAAATAGCTCCAAATTCCTGATTCTAAAAGAAATAACTAGCTTTAAGTGGTGACAAGAGTAAATATAAATAATTCGGTTCAATTTCTTAAACAGATAATCTGTTACTAGAACGGAGAAGTACAAATACATTGATCTTAGGTATGTTAACCAGGATCTACTCATGAGCAAGGGTGTTTTCAGTTAATTGAATCAAGAGCAATCATTTCAGGAAGTCATGATAGTAAGAGTGCCTAAGCTAAGGTGGTTTAAACATAGATATCCCATGTCTTTTGTTTATTGCTGTGATAAATGCACTTAATACCAAACCTGAAATGGGAGAGAGAATTCAAATAAAAGCATCACCTTTTTCAGTACTTTACAGATCAACTCCTCTTTTCTGGAGCTCTGACTGAAGTTGAAGTTTATGCCCCCAAAATATATGACTTTTGGCAGAGACCAGAAAACCTGGTCTATGGAGGGCAAGATTCAGGATGGCTCATCAGTGCTGGAAGGTGAAGCCTGATACTTTCCAGTCACTCCAAGAAATACTTGTGAACTAGCACGCAATGTGCTACTTTAAAAGTCAGCAGGCACCATTAATTACATGTATCATTATTAAAAAAAGAAATTTGGTATGAAGTCATAAGTTATACTTTCATGTTATATTAGGAGTCAGTGATTAACGAACAATATAAAGGCCAATAATGATCTCACTCTATTTAAAACATAAATTTCCCTCAAATTCTCCGTTTCATAATTCTGGTGAAGAGCTTTATTTTTGATAATTTCTAATTTGTTTAGTTTGAAGCAATGCCCAGTTTTTATTAACACTTAACATGAGAATTTGAACAATGTTTGTGTGATTTTTATTTTCATTTTTCATATATTTGCACAGCACTTTGGATTATTAAGTGTAAAAACTGTTAAAGTAGATTTAATCTCACTAAAGATGAAGTTTGGCTGGATGTATTCTAGTCAAGCCTTAGAGTAAATCTTTATGTATCATAAATTGATCTTAGATTTGCAATTGCCAAACTAATGTAACTCATTTGTCTTAAAGAAGAATTTTTTTCTGGTCATAAACTTCGCTTAGCCCTGCTCAAATCTGAGAGTGAATTGTTTGTTTCTCAGTAGCTTATTGTTTCAATGTAAAAAAGAGGATAGAGGAATGGATATATATATAAGAGGTACTTTAAAAAAAATCACCCATATTTAGACAGGTTATATCATTAGGCAGCATAGTAGTAAGCCTGCAGGAAAAGTATAATACTAGGAAATAAATAAGCACTAACGTGGCTGCCCAAAATATTTGGAAAATGAAAAAAAAATTGGACTCATAAGCAAAAGAAGACATATATATATATAGAAATATATTTTCTAAAATTCAGTATCTAAATACCAAATTTAGGAAGATATACATCAAGACATTACATGTATGCTAATATACACTACTATTATATACCCATAATAATTAAACATTTAAAAACCACTCCACAACCCTGTAGATACTATGGTGGAATTTATTAAATGGAAGACCTTTATAAAACTCTATCCAAGGTTCGACTTAAAACCTATTCTGTAGTCTTACATATGAAGCTTTTTCATGCTACATTTGTGGAGACATGGTCTGACTGGTTACACAACCCAATGCTTATAGATCACTAGCTATGCATTTTTTTTTCTTTCTTCTTTTTGTGGGAAGAACACTTACCATGAGAGCTATCCTTTTAACAAATCTTTAAATGCACAATACAGTATTGTTAATTATAGTCACTATCTTGTATAGCAGTTCTCTATAATTTGCTCATCTTGTAGAACTGAAACATTATGCCCATTGAATAAAAATTCCCCAATTCTACATCCCCCAAAGCCCTGGCAACCACAATTCTATTTTCTGCTTCTCTGAGTTTCACTATTTTAGATACGTCATGTAAGTAAAATCATGCAGTATTTATCCTTTTGTGTCTGGCTTATTCCACTCGGCATAATGTCCTCTAGATTCATACATGTTGTTGCAAATTTCTTTCTTTAGGCTGAATAATATTTCATTGTATGTAAATACCACACTTTCCTTATTCATTCATCTGTTGGTAGACATTAAAGTGTGTAAAATCAACTATGGAAAACAGTATGAAGGTTCCTCAAAAAATTAAAAATATGTATTCAAATATGTATGGTACAATGGTCTTTGGTACAATGCTCTAATATGATAAAGAAGGTCAATGCTTGGTTTATTTTATCGAGAAATTGTGGGCCTGATTTCTTTTCTGACAGGTTTCTGGTAACAGTTTTGAAGCCCCAAATTATATAGATTGCTTAACAAAATAAAAACATAATATAACTTATTTTTGAGAAAAATCTCTGATTCTGCAGAAGCAATATTAATTTTTTTTTCCTCACTTCATATACAGTTTATTTAAGGCAGAGCTCTCATTCTCTAATTAACAGATATTTGCTAAGATTCTGTTAGGACAAAGTTGATATAGATAATTTGAATTAGACAGGAGTTAAAAATTATCAAGATGTGTTTTCTACCTTCAAGGAGCTGATACTATCTTTGAGGAGACAAAATATAGGCTAGGTAAATGACAAACCAAAAATAAAAGATTTAAGTTAGACATAATTAGTACAGAATTCGGCATCC
>RJWJ010019705.1:0-29990 GCA_004363605.1 Indri indri | reverse complement strand
GGGAGAAAAATAAGGACTCGGGGTAATTATTTTGTGCTGACCTGTGCATCTGCCCCTCTGGGGTAGCTTTCTACCACCAGTTCAGGTAGAAACGTTGAGATAATTCAAGTCGATATGAGCTTTTAGCTTTAGAATGACTTGGAAACTTATTTCGTGACATGAAATGTTAACATGTTGACACTGAGACTTTGATGCAGCCGTTAGGGAAAAAAATCACAACAAAATATAAAATCATTTTTTAATACCAAACAACACGCACAACTGTCATCTCTCACCCTCCATCTGTGATTTTCTTATTCTCACCCAAAATGATCCAGTCCTGGATGTGTGGTCAGTAACAGACATCAGGTATGGCTGGATGTGTTTCCCATATTACTTGATAGTTCCTTAAAAGTCGAAGTCATTTTTGCATTTAGTCGAAATGCCTCTGCATCCGTATGACAGAGCCATTTGCATTAAATTAACTGTCTCAAAGTAGTGGCTTCGAAATGTCAGTTATTCTTAGTTCTTAAAATCTCCCATTTTATCTTGGGGACATTCATGATATGAGTTAAAATCAAAAGGCTGCCATGTGTCAGACACTGTGCTTAACTCTGGGCATATATTATCTCATTTAATTTTCTCAATGACTTTATCCTACAAACGAAGACTGAAGCACAGTGCAGGGGCATAATTTGTCCTGTAGGAAGTGGTGGAGTTAAGACTGACCCAAACTGTCTGACTCTAGAGCTCCTGCCCTTAACCATATACAGGTAGTAGCCTCCACCTGTGCCCTGGAAACATTTGAGCAAATCATTCCACATCTGTGATCCCAAACTTCCATTAATAAAATGAGGCTTAGTTTGCCTGCACAAGACACATTTATAATATGCTCTCCGTCTGATAGAATTGCAAAGCCTAGTAATAATGAAAAATTTCCCCAGATGTAGTGAGGAACAGCCAGCCTTGGTAACATGGCTTCATCTCAGCATCACGCTTTGCCCCATGGATGCTAGGGTGCACATTTGGGGAGCTAAGGATGACGTCTGTAGAAAACGTCGGCACACTCAACCCCTATTAATTCCTCTGCAATATCCTAATAGGTGGAAATGTCAAACCCGATTCTCATAGCCTCTGACCAGCTCTACTTCTGATGAAACAGAAATGCATCATGTTTTTTCTCTTAGAGACCCATTTAATGTAACCAGTACAGCTGCCCTTTGTCTCTCTTTGTGTTTCTGCTTAACAGCCGCTGTACATCATGGCCTCAAACTTATTAACTTCAATTTAATTAGAGCAGGAGAAATACTTGAAGCAAAGAGGAACCAGCCAGGACCGTAGGGAGAAACTTCCTGCCGTGGAAGACACACAAATTCTAGGAAATTCGTAAGGTCAAGTGCAGCCTTCAGCGCGAGAGGAGAGCTCTCATTTCCGTGATTAGGCTGCAACTGTTTGGCTTTGCAGGGGGCGAGTAACTCGGGGTCACATCCCGGGAAGCACTCCGAGGAGACCACTTCTCAGGAAAGGCTTCATCAGTTCTTTGTCTGGTTGTCTGGTTGGTTGTTTGTTTTCCTTTCAAACCAGGAAAAGTTAACTTAAAACTCTGAGAGTAGCAAATAATGTGCTTCCAAACACAGCAGGTACATATCTGCGTGTGTAGAATGTTTTCCTTCGACTTAACTGTTTGAAGAGCAGACGTTTGGGGCAATGAAACGGCTTGGAACTGGGCAAACACTGCTGCAAGGTCAACATGTCCGTGTCCATCTAAGGCGCTTGTGTAACGGGCGGGACGTGGCTGACAGAGTGTGTGGCGTGCTGGGGCTCTTCACTTCGTCTTTCTCCTCTGCCCACGGGACACGCCTGTTTCAGAACATAGCTGCTATTTCGGAATAGCAGGCAGCATGATGTTCCGTATGTCCAGATGCCCGGTGGTGTTTGCACATTGGTTGAGAGTCATTTGTGAAGGAAACACTGTCATGCCAAGGACGGGGACATGAGGACAGCCACTGGCACGCCGGAGGGTGCTTATGCCGTCGGCCACATGACCAGGAAGCTGCGAATCAGGCAGGATGGCCTGACAGTGGCCACTGAGAATAATCATCCCTGATTCTTTAACCTTGCTCACCCAAATGCCCAAATTTCTGTTTGATGAGGTGGCAAGGGAGTATCCTTGGTTCCACTTAGCCATAATTAAGGCCTTTGGCAAAATGCTAGACATTAGCACACAGAGCACTTATGGGGAAGATGGAATTGCATTATTTCCTCGTAGCTGGTTGGAGTTTCAAATTCCCTACCGTATCTATTGTTCTCCATAAGCCTTTCTAAGCTTCATTACTTTAGACTCTTTTAATATTGACTCTAATACAAGGTTAAATCTAGTATTTCAGGCCACATTAAATCTTATTTCAAACACTCTACCGTTAGAAGGCATGTATCATCATTTTACTGAACCATTCACACCGTTCTAGTTAAGGTTGAACTGTGGCTTCTACTATCAAAAAGAAGCAAAAAAAAAAAAAAAATCTCTATTAAGGGTTCGTAACTGAGTTATGGAAAATGACTTCAAACTTCAAACTAAAAATCGGTATATAAGTTTTCTCTCAAAACTAGGGAAGATTTGTAAATTAAAATTTTGTAAGCAGCCTATCATTGCATTAGACTAGACAGGAGGCTGTAACATCATAGGCTGATAGATTACATAACAGCAATTTATTTATCACGGTTTAGAGACTGAGAAGTCCAAGATCCAGGTGCCAGCAAAGAAAGTTTCATTCTGAGGTCTCCTCTCTTGGCTTGCAGGAGGCCGCCCTTTCCCTGTATACTAACGGGACCCCTTCTTTCTGCGTACTTGAGGAGAGAGAGGGACAACAAGCTCTCTGGTGTGTCTTCCCAGCAGAGCAAGGTGCCCCCCTCATGACTTCACCTAACCCTAATTACTTCCCAAAGGTCCCATCTCCAAATACCATTGAATTGCAGACTAGGGCTTCACAATATGAATTGGGGCAGGGGGGCACAAACATTTAGTCTGTAACAATCATACAATATAGTTTTCAACTATAAATTGCTTCTCATAGATTTATTTTTAATCTGGGATTTCTGGATGTAATTGCAGCAGACATTAAATACCTAATAGACTTATCTCCTCAGCAGTGACATACCGAGGGTGGGGTGGTGGGCATGGCCTGACCCGGGTGTGGGCATCGACGGGGCAGGGTGGGGAAGTATGCCGATTGTGGAGAATTTAAAACCGGTAATTAAACGGACTAGAATCCGTCTGCTTTTGAATTTCAACATGAACTGGCAGTTCTAAACAAGGTCAGTGATACAATATGCTTCCCTGAGGGGGAAAAAATATTTTTGGTCTAAGTTCTAAATGGCTGATGTGGTTACTATTGAATTTTTTAAACATATGTGTAAGCTACAAATTAACACGTTTTTATTCTTCTTCTTTAAAAACAATTATGGTCTACACAGAAGTTAAATTTGGAGACTTCTCCAGTTAGACTGTCCCTCCATGACAGTGGGGGAATGAAGGGTAAGTTACCAACAGCTCAGGACTGTGCGAGCTGCTGCGGACTCCGCCATGTGCGCTCCACTGTTCCACTGCACGGCGCTGCATTTAAACGGTGTATTTAGGGGAAAACGATAGCACAGTGATGGTAAAGTCAAAGAAACTGAATCTGAGTGACTTCCGTTTGGGCATTCTGCATGTCCACTCAGAGATGTTGGTTTGTGTTTCAATTTTACTACTGTGAAATAGAGTTTGAACTGTGAAATGTAATATTTTTGTTTGATAAGTACAGATTTTAGTACAAACAAAACATTCAGAAAACACATTCCTGGAGTTGTATATCGCCTTTAAAATTGAAAGTGAGTTTTCTTTTATAATTCTTCATTTTTGTTTTAAAACTGAAAGATGAAGGAAGAAAATACAATCTTTCAACAACAGTACGATTTAGTAGTCGTCTGAATTGCTGTGTGGAGGAAGCGCCTGTTAGAAAGCGGCCGCTCTGGGTGTCATGCATTGGGGACATCGTCGTCTTCGACGCTTTTCAAATTATTGGATTTGACAAGGTGAATCACTTTCACAGCAGGGAAAACTTAGACTCTATGCTAACTAGTTCTCATCGTGATGAATTAACCCAAAGATATGGGGAGTCTGTGCACTTCTGAAATCATCACCGAATTTCCAAACCAATTCCTGCTGACATGGCTTTTCTTCGTGGCAGGAAAACCTCCCCTTGATATGTAAGCCATTTGTGTGGTCTGGACGTGGATATCTCGTCTCTCATCTTCTAGCTAAAACACACTCAGAACCCTACTCATGCTCGGGTCTATCAACCACCGGAGGCGCTGGCAATGCATCGACCTTCCCAGCAACGTGCAAAGGTGAGCTCCCCCAGGCATCCAGACCCCTTCTGTAAAATGGGGGTGGTGATAGTTGTCAGTACTGGGGTTACAACTGCAGGAAGGATTAGTAAACAGATTTCCCTAAACTGACTTTGGGCCCTTAAAACGAGGCACGTGCTGGCATAAGTATCAAACTGCACCGTTTATGAAAAATCATTTCTTAGAAAGGAGTGACTATGAAAGGAATATGAGCCCTCACTCGTTTGGTTATCCACATGATTGCAATGATTCGCATTTAGTACAGTAAGATTTTATTTCTGGAGAGAGCAAGAATTACAAACAAATGGCTCTCTGACAAAGATTAAAATCTATAAAAAAGCTTGAGATGAGATACAAATCCCTTTGACTTTCAAACCCTGAAACATTAATCAGGACATCATAACCATACCTTAGTAAACATGAAGGTAAGAAAAGAAGACTGTAAATATAGTTTCTATACGAAGACATTCATACATAGACAAGCATGCGTATAAATACCCATGTTTTATGACATGTTTATGGGTGTGGACGGATACGCAGGAATACAGGAAAATAGATAGATGCCATGATTTCTCTACTAGACTGCCTGTAAAGCCCTTCCTCACATGTGGTGCAAGGATCAGTTCTATCTAAAGGGTATTTTGTTTGTGCCCCTGACTGCTGTGTGCATGCGTGTAAACTGGTGTGTGTTACCACAGTGTAGACATTTTAAACTTTCTCCTGCAGTTGGCGCTAGTGATGATGTCTCCCTCCAGGAACACACCTCTGCCTTCGTAAACTCTTCTCCTGTTCTTTGGTCTGCATTGTGGGCTCCTCTTGCTCCTCCTTCCCTGAAAGCACTTTTTCCCCGAAGTTTCACTCTTAATCTTCTGCTCCTCTAGTGTCGCACGCTCTTTCTGGGAAATGCACTCAGTTTGGGCTGTCAGCCTTATGCAGGGGACTCAAATCTTTGTCTCCAACCATGACCTTCCCACCCAATTTTAGACTTAATATAGACATATATTATCTATATATACACATGTAAGTATATGCTTAAATATACACATTATATAATATGTATATATGTGTACATATATATGTATATAATGTGTATATATGTGCATATATCCACATATATAACACGATAGACATGTATGTGAATAGAGAGAGCATCTCCTGGCTGTCTATGGGCACTCGTAGTCAGGTCAGCTGAAACTAGACTCGTTACCTTTCCTCTGTGTTGATGTTCATGGTGTTTCAGTTCTCAGTTCCAGCTCCGAGGCCCATCCTTCCCCCAGGGCGTGAATCTGTGACCCAGGCTGGAGAGCTCTTCTCCCCTCCACCTACGCAGTCGCCACATCTCACGACTCTGCCTCCTCAAGGGTCCCCCAGTTCTCTCACTCCTTTCCCTTCCTACGATCGCTGTCCTCATTCTGTGTTCACGCAGTGTCTCTCGTGGATGGTCACAGGAAGCCGACTTCCACACCACCTCAGCAACACATCCAGGAGCTCTGCCTTACCACAGCCTAGATCCCTGACAGAGATTCACAGAATATCTGTGGACCCCTACATGGAAGCATAGACAATGGAAATATTCTCTTTAAAATGTCACCTTTGCCTCTGAGATGATAAATGTGTCGGGGGTGAGGCCCATCTCAGATGTTGTGCTGCGTGTCAGACTTGATCTCAGTAGGGCACTGGTGTGTAATGAACTGATCATGTACTCATCAAATGCATCAGATTGGATGCGCTCATCTCCCCAGGATATTGTGAGCCCTTTGAGAGTGGTGTCATTGTGTTATTCATCCTGTAATCCCTGGTGCCTGGCACAGGGCCTCAGAGGGGCAGATAGGCATGTGCTGACCATATGCACAGATGTGTTTGTAAATATGTTGTACCGGGGAGTGAGTAAATCAGTGAATGATGTGAACTTTTTTTAGGGAAAACACAATAACAATGCATAGTCTCTCTTCATTGTTATAAAGTGATGGATGCAGCAATGTTCTCAGTAGTGTTCCAACTGACAAAACCCATCCCGCAAGATCCAGCCCTGTCCTCCCAAAAGCATGGGGAAAGAATGCGGGACCAACATGGCACACACTGAAGACACGTACAGCGATCCTCACTCCAAATTCCCATTTATGTATGCAGCCGGAACCTGCTAAAAGTGAAACACTTATGTGTGCAAACAATCCCATCATCATTGCTAGGCCATACTTAACATCAATTGTCAAGACAATCTTACTCACAAGATGCATGAACTGTGCTAACGCTGAAGATGATCCTCGAGGCATCTGGAAGACTGTTGTAGTTAAAACACGTGGCATCATAACACCAAGAAATGCTGTGTGTGAAACAAAGAGCTGGTGAAAGGAAGAGACAGAAAAAGGACACTGAGAGTGAGAAGTACAACTTAACATGATGCACCCAAATAAAAGTTGTACAAGTCGTCACCCAGTGAATGATAATAAGGAATGAGACAACTCTCTTTTACACAAAAGACTCTGTATAAATTGGGAGCACACATAATACTCAAATACCGTGCACACATAATACTCAAAGTTAATCAGTTTAAACAATTAATAAAAACCCATCTGTAGACCTTCCTGCCACTTGACTATTAATTATTTAGAATAGCATCTCTATAAAGCCAGAATTAGACTTTAATATTGTCAGTTACCTAAAAGCTCATCCACAAACAACAAAAAAACAATCTTGACTCAACAGAGTCATGTGTAAATGTGAGCATTGATTAGAAAAGATAAAAAGTTGCCACTACCAGGAAAACAGCTAAGAATAGATTTTCCCCTGATTGTGGATAGTGATATTAGGTTCATAATGAGAGTATCTAATTGAGTGTTTTAATTGAGTATCACGCAGGTCAGTCCATACCACTAATAGGCAAAATTTTCTCCTTTCAACACAGCATTTTATTGTAACATTATGTAAATACAGATTAAAGTGCAGGAACTAGTAATAACTGCTAATCAAATAGTTCTCATGAGATGAGTATAGATTATAGTCATCATGCATTGGATTCCATTCTCAAAGTATAAATGCACACATAGCCGGAGAAGTCATTATTATTGGGGCAATTTTGGTTAAGTTAGCAATATTGACCCTAATTTCCTATAAAACACAAAAATATAACCGAGGACAAGAGATTTGACTCAAGATACAAAGAAGGCAATGGCAACTCTAAGGAGGAGAGGTAAATATTGCTACATTTTTACTCTTGTAACCAACTATATTAATTTGAGAACACAGGAAGAATTTAGGAATGTTATTGGATTAACAGTTATTTTTCCTGAAGTTAATTTGAATATATGCTCATAATCAAATTTCTAATTTGAAACCAGTTTGAGAATCAAAATCAAACAGTCCAAAGAGTTTCTGAAATACTGTCTTAAAACCAACATAAAAAAATCAAAACCAAAATCAAATCGTCTTTTCAGTCTTCTGAAATTAAATGTAGAAACATTGTCATTATACATTTTAAAACATTCCAAATAAGAAAGTGTGAGAAAACACATTTCTTGTGTTGCCATGTAGACAAATCCAATTTCAAAAATGTTGATTTTGCTGTACAAATTCTCAATCTCTACTTCAACAGATAAGGTCAAAGAACATACGAAAAAACAATGATACTTTTTTTTTACAGATTTCTCTCCTGAACTATAGTCAGATTGATATGAATAGTTTTGGTCTAAGGTAGACATTAACCAAAAAAGATAGTGGAATGGGGAGAGAGCCATTCTGGGAATTCTCAAAGGGATGCATAGAATATGATGGGCTCCTTGGGCCACTGGTACCAAGGCCAGCTGGGTAGTGGAAGGAGATGGATAAAGGCAGGAGGATGTCCTCTCTGAGGTCGCGGGGTACCAGGGGCCAGACTGTCCCCCTGCCAAGTTCCCATGATGAAGGCGTAACCCCCAGTACCTCAGAATGTGATTGTATTTGGGGATAAGGCCTTTAAAGAGGTAACTAAGATACAATTAGGTCATAAAGGTGGGCCCTACCCCAACGTAACTGGTGTCCTTATAGGAAGAGGAGATTAGGACACAGACCGTGCAAGGACGTGGCCACCCGCAACCCCAGGGGAGAAGCCTCCAAAGAAACCAACACTGCCAACACCCGTGCTCTCGCATCCCGGGCTTCTGATCTGTTTCTGAACTGTGCGAAAACACGTTTCTTTTGTTTAAGCCACCCAGTCTGTGGCACTGGTTCCTGCAACCCCAGCAAACTAATACCCCTCTTCTGACGATTTTTGGCAGGTCAGAAGTTAGTGACATTCATGATACGATGCGTCCTTTAGACTCCCTGTGTTCAGAAATGACAATAGCTCAAAGTAATACTATTACTTGAGTCAATGTGACAGATCGTCTACAAATAATCTCTTTTTATTGTTAAATTATTGTTGTCAAAACCAGAATAATGTTTAGATTTTATTATGAAGCAAAATGTATAAATTTGGCATAATGTGCCATATGTTAACTACAACCCAAATTATTAATAGTATGACCCTCATTTTAAAATTTCCAGAAATGCCAGAACCTCAAGAAGGCATGCACATTTTACATATACATCTTTTTACTTGCACTCAGTTATCCCCAGATTCTCTGCTCTCTGACATCTACACCACAGTGGCAATATTCTGAAAGATCCCTGCCTAGTCTAGGGATAAAATGTACAAGTATCTAGAAAGGCCTAGCCCAGAGCAGATAGGAACAACAGCTATAACCATGTAGCAGGCAATAAAAGCCACTTAATACACGTTCTCTCATTTAATACTTATACCAACCCCACCCCCCCAAAAATATAACCTCATTGGAACCAAAGTCAAACAATATTAAATGGTATTATTTTAGATATGTTGGGTTAAATAAAATCTATTACTAAAATTTATTTCACTCTTTTCTTTTTAATTTTTTAATGCATGCACTAGAATATGTAAAATTACATACGTGTGGCTTGCATTGTATTTCTATTGGACAGTGCTGACTTGGGCTTGAGCTCCAGATTGAGGGAAGAAAAGATTTGACGGGAAAGGAAAAGAAAGGAGGCATTTCTGGAAGAAAGAAGATTTCCTTGCGTCTAAGCAAGAAACAGGAGTATAAAAGAAAAAGAAGGAGGAAGAGTATCACAGGAATGTTGTTGTTGATTCTGGGACGGTTGCCCGTGAATGCAGAGAACCAGCTGTCCTGAAATCAAGAGCCAGAGGATCCGGCAATGGAGCCCTGCAAAGGCCATTGTCTGTGTCTCCAAAACTGTGTAGGTGCCCATAGGTCACCCAGCACTTGCTTGATCAAAGACTTTTCGTAGCTGCCCCCAGATATTACACCAACTGGTTTTTCCATGGGCATCCAGTGGTAACTTCATTCCCAGCATCAAACATATTAGCTATTCCCTGGCCGGCAGGAGGGATACTTAGCTATGTTGTAAAATTTGGCTTCATCTCTCACACACAGGATGCCCACAGTCTTACAACAAGGATGATAAAGTCCTAGAAGAGTCTTTGGTTGATGGGGGGGAAGTTATTCATACATCTACTGACAGACGACGAGAACTAGGAAAGTCAGCAATCCATGACTATGAATTCCAGCTCTATGATCTCCAAGAACTACAACTCATTTACATCACGAGTAGGTTGACATTTCCAGCTTGCCAAACCTAAATAAGTTTCTAACCCTCTGAGCAATACCCTCCAAAGCCCAGAAATTTAGCTGTGCTACTAACGCTTCTCCACTGAATCCCTGCTGAAGTGTAGAAGGGTGCCCCTCACAACCTCACTGTTGTTTGCAACATGGAGCTGTTCCCCCACCACCACCACCCACTAAGCCCATCTCTTTCTCCTTTAAGGCTACCCATTGCCCTTCCTGAGGGCAAAAAGCACAACTGATATTTATGTTCCTTATAATGCCCAGCCCGATGCCTATTGTGTGGTGATCCACAAAGATTTAATGAATTGAGTTGTCATGAAACAAATCCAATTTCAAAATGTTGATCTCGCTGTACGAGTTCTCAATCTCTACTTCAACAGATAAGGCCAAACATATTTTCAAACAGCTTTATTGAGGTATACTAGATATACAAAGAACTGCACATACTTAACATATACAATTTGATGAAATTTGTGAAGAGGGTAGATCTCGTGTTAAGTGTTCTTGCCACAAAGAACAAAAACAAAGAGATACAAGGAAACTTTGGGAGGTGTTAGAAATGTCAATACATTAACACAAACTAGGAAGCAAAGAAAATGTCTGATTCTTCAGACTAAGTGAGGCAAATTTTGTCCCAGCAGAAAACTACTTTTGTTCCTCCACCTCTGTACCTTTTGCAGGGAACACTCTCTTCTCTTTCTCTTAAAACAATAAAAATAAAAAAGTCAATCTAGTTGACATTTGTTTTGTCAGCACTTAGGTAGCTGAGCCACATACCAGTGTCCACATTCATCTTATTCAGGGTCTGCATGCAGAGCAGGGTTTCTCAACCTCGACACTGTTAATTTAGGGTCAGATAATTCTTTGTTGGAGAAGCTTTCCAAGGCATTGTAGGGTGTTGAGGAGTATCCCTGGCCTCTATGCATTAGATTCCAGTAGAATCCCCCAATTTAGACAGTCAAAAATTCCCCCAGATATGGCCCGAATCCCCTGGGTAATAAAATTGACCCCTAGTTGAAAATCACCGCTGTAGAGCCACCAGGAAGGGAGGTATAATATGAAAGGTGTTTTCTTCCATCAGGATCTGAATAAAATGACATGAAATAGGTGAAATGCAAAAGATCATGAATGTCAAAGCAATAGTACATTTTAAAGTAGATATTCTGCTTTTTATAACAATTCTACCAAAGAAAAGTATAAGATTAGAAAAAATAATGACCTCATATTGCCAAATTAGGCAAGCAATGGGTGATTTTGACCCACGTTGGAGCTAAGGAAAGAATGAAGTTAGAAATACTGCTGCCCTCACCAACAGTCCATGTGGTTCAAGAAAAAAAAAGAACTAAAATTCGCTCACTCTGGATTCATGGCCAAATTGGATCAGCAATTTGTGCGCTGTTCATACGCTCGTGCCCATGTCTTAAGACTTAAATGCACTTAAAAGTTTCTAAGACTTAAATATACAGCCACTTATTTATAGTACTTTATTTATAGCATGGAAACAAAAGCATTGCAAATTCAGCTTCCAGTTCATTATTTTAAATGAATTCCAAAGTTTCAAAATTTGGGCAAAAATCTCAGATTACCACTGCCAGGGTTCAGAAAGCCTTATGTTCTCTACGCAACTTTGTATAATACACACTGTTTCCTTTCCTTTCCAGGAACATCTAGGAACACACCCACCCCTTACAAATCTCTGGAGCCGATACCTTTGGAGACTGCCTTGCCCGTTGGAAAATGTTTTGTCATTTTTTTCTCCATCATGCTAGGCTCTTCATAACATTCAGTTTTAGGGCATAATTTATAACTTCAGGGTATGAGATCCAAGTGATGTGCATGAAACACTTGAAGCTTATGATCCGGACCAGCTGCATAAATTGTATGGCCCAATACAAAATAAAAACTGTGTGGCCACTTGTTCAAAAATTATTAAAAATTTCAAGGCCCAGCACGGTGGCTCACACCTGTAATCCTAGCACTCCGGGAGGCCGAGGTGGGAGGATCGCTTGAGGTCAGGAGTTCAAGACCAGCCTGAGCAAGAGTGAGACCTTTTCTCTACTAAAAATAGAAAAACTTAACTGGGCATGGTGGTGCACACCTGTAGTCCCAGCTACTCGAGGGGCTAAGGCAGGAGGATGGCTTGAGCCCAGGAGTTTGAGGTTGCTGTGAGCTACGCTGATGCCAGAGCACTCTAGCCTGGGCAACAGAGCAACACTCTGTCTCAAAAAAAAAAAGAAAAAATTTTTGAGAGGGCAAAAAAAGAGCATTAAACCAAGTATGAGGCCCTCCTTAGAGCAGGGGACTCTGTGTGCTGCACAGGTCTCAGGTCCTGCTTGTGACACCGAGTAGGCTCTGCCACTGATTTTATGTAGCCCTGGGGAGCTCCCCTAACCACTGCAGTTTCTCCTACCCAAAAACAAAGCACAGAAGATGGTGCCTCTTACTCCAAGTACGACGGCTATTCCTAAAATCACCAGCTTTACGTCTCTCATCTTTGGAAAGCCCTATCCCACAGGCTAACCTAGAATATTTATGAACACATATTCAAATCATTATTATTTCTGCCCTAATACACTTCCACCTGGCTTACATTAACTTGCTTTCTGAATAAAGGAAGAATTAAGCGAGGTTTCCCCATGCTATGGATATATCACACCCATAAGTAATGAGAGTGATTTTCATAGGCCACAGAGGGAAAGCCAGCCTCATTATTGTGCAGCCATGCATGGACAGATATCATTATTTTTTGTAGTCAAGGCTCTCCCTGCCTGTGGGAGTTTTTATCATAGAGAAAAATATGACTGAGACTTGAGAGGGCTCCCTGTCAGGTGGCTCTACTGTGAAGAGCCTGCTTTAGAAACATATAGTGGCAGCCACTGGCCTGAAAGCGTCCTGCTGCGTCAGCCTGTGGGGTAGATAAGGGCCACGCTGGAACGTGGAAAGCGTGTTTCCTGAAAGGACAGAGGAAACTTAAGCACAGAAAGACCTAAGAGGACCTAAAGAGGACGTAAGAACATGAATCTGGAACTGCTGGTTTGGACACCCTCCTCGTCAGATTGGGCTACCACCGCAAAATATCCCAGACTGAGGAGCTTAAACAACCACATTTATTCCTCGCAGTTCTGGAGGCTGGGAGACTAAGCGCCAGCTCGGTGGGGTTCTGGCAAGCACCCTCTTCCTCGCTCACTGTGTCTTCACATGGTGAAGAGAGCATCTCTGGTGCCTCTTAGAAGGACACAAATCTCATTACGGAGGCCCCACCCTCGTGACCTCATCTAAAGCTACTTACCTCCCAGAGGTTCCACCTCTTAATATCATCACACTGGGGGTGAATCGGGGGAGGAGGGAAGCATTCAGGGCGTAACAGATATTGTCCAAGGAGACTGAGGCTCCTCCCTGCAACACTGGGGAGGAGTCCCGTGGGAAAGGCAGGCATGGGTCCAAGGCATGGGCACTCTGTTAAACTCACGCCACCACTGGCAAATGGAAATCTTCACAGGTAAACACAGTGCAACCCAGGGAAGAAGCACAGGTCTGTGCTAACTTCCTCCAGAAGCATGGCAGGAGATGCTAAGATCGCATCCGCCCAGGTCTTGCCTAGCCCAACCCAGACCACTTGAGAACCTTCCTTCACGAGCCAGCACTGGCAGAGTGGAGAGGAGAATGAGCCACTGATTTCAGCTGTCCTGCTCCTGTGGTTCTGAGAAACAACATGCAGCTGGCTCTCTTCCAGGAGTTCCAGTCGCTGTTCAAAGTGGAGCATCGCAGGCCACGTCTCAGGGAGCCACATGTGGGAGCCACAGTTAAACATTAGCCACAGGCAATTGGTGATCGAGAACTCTTGAGGGAAGGGACTCAGGTCCTGTCTACTCACCACATCGGAGAGTCAAGATTGTAGCTGTTTTTTTGTTACACCCTCGTAACTATTTGCCCCAGGAAACTTGTCGGGGGCAGATGTGGGGCTTCCTGAGGAGGAAACTGGGTGTCCGAGGCCAGTTAGAATTTCAGAAAGAGTGAAAGTACAAATATTTGCATTCAGTGTCTCAGCTTTTTGTGTTCATTTTTCTGTAAAACTGTTCAGGCCAGAAAGGAATCACTGACATTTGCTTTCAGATGTTAAAAGAGAGTCATGATATAAAGAGTGGTCTCTGACCAGGCATGTGTCATAGTAACTGGCCTGAACAGGAACTGCAACGTGTATTAATCAAATGGAAGCTTCAGTCCCCTCCTTAGAGCTCAGCGGACAAACCCATCCTCGAACTTTGTGAAGGCTGCATGTGACTGCAGAGGCCACCGCTTTGCATTGGCACTTTGGCTTTTACTGACATAGGAGAAGGACCTCTCTAGAATACAATTCCCTGAGCAATTAGTAAATGTGCCCCTGATTATGTGAATATGAACAAGTGAAGTAATAAAAGAAACAATACCAGGAAATATTAAAACCAAAGAGGACTTTTAAAATTCTGCCTCTTTTAGTATATTTTATCTCTTTATTTTATGGGAGGAAAAAGTGAGAGCCCAAAAGGCCAATGGGTTTTGTAGGATTACACAAACATGTAGTGGCAGACCAGAGATCAAAATCCAAATATCCCTCCAGTCCAAAAACTTTCCAAATCCCAAGACCCAGAACCCTAAATATTGTAAATAATTTTAATGCAGGAGTATTGTTTTCATGTTTCAGAGTTAGCTTTCTTGAATTTATTTCAATACCATCTTCAAAATAACTCCTTGATAAATACATTTAGAAAACTGATTTTGATACAACATTGAGTCTTACTGTTTTCATCTGAGCTTTTTGAAAGAGAAAGTGAATTCTCCTCTCCAGGGCTTCAGCTTCCATCCACCCCTCAACACGCTGCAACAGGGGTTCCATCTCCAGGGCTCCTTTGAGTTTGTTCTCATGAAACCCACCAGGGAGGGACCCTCCAATTGTCCAATTTAATGAACGTATCTCTCTCCTTGAAACTCCCTAACCATGAAAGCTATAACACCACACTTTTCTAGATAACTGAACTTCTGTAGTCGACCTTTCCCCCTCGTGACAGACATTTAAGTAGCCTCACAATCCCCACTTCCTGGTGTGTCCTCTCCTCCCCCTGAATGTAGACAGCGCTTGTGATCTGTGTCTAACCAACAGAACACACAAGGGTCACAGGCTATATGTGATCATGTCACACCCGTCCTGCTGGGAGATCCCCTCCCCTCGATGGCTGTACCGAAGGAGGAGCCCGTGTTGGGAGACGGAGTTGGGAGTTTCCCCAACAAGGAAATTCCAGTGGCCCCAGGATCTGAAGGTGACTTCCATCTAGAAACTGAGGCCCCCAGTCCAACAGCTTGCAAGAAACAGAATGCTGCCAACAAACAACAACCCAAATAGAATCCTCCCTAGTCAAACCTCAGCGGGAACTGCTGCCCTGGTCAGCACCTTGACTCTCTTGGTTGGTCTTGGGAGACCCCAAAGCAGAGGACCCAGCTAACCAAGCTCAGACTCCTAGCCCACATTGCAGAATGGCCAACTTATGTATAGTTTTAAAACACTAACTGTATAGTAAAATTATGTCAAAATAGAAAACTAATCACCCTTTCAAAGGTTTTATTTTTTTCTCTCCTTTAAATATCGGTGTGTCTCAAGGTTCTGCGAGAGGAGCACTGCCTTTTTCACTGCATATAATTCTCCCTGGTGAGCTCATCGGATGGCATCTCAACCACCCAAACGTTGATGGTTTCTGAACTTTGATTTCTAGCCCAAACTTCCTCCCTGGGCTTCGGGTAGATGCAACCACCATTCCCACCATTCTCCAGAGCCAGCTCCAAGGCAGCGTTCCCCAAACCCCGTTCGTCATCTGCCCGCCCTCCTCCCATCTTCCACAGTTCTGTTCCCCACCCTCTAATCAAACCCACGTCAAAAACTGGGAGTCACTCTGGACTCTTGCTGCTCCTTCCCTCCGTTACAAAGTCACATGAATTTACCTTCCCAGAGTTTTCCAAATCTCCCTCTGTCACACCCACTGTCATCATCTGGGTACAGGCTCTCACCGTTTCTCCTCCCGGCAACTTTCACCTAAAGTAGCATTTTCCCTGTTTTAACAGCCTCCATGTATAACGCACATCCAGGTCTCCTTCACGCAGTGCATGTGGCCTTCGTGCCTAGCTCTGCTGCGGCTCAGCCTCACTCACCAGCACTGTGGTCCACACTGCAGGCAGACGTGCGCTCCACCAGATGCAGGAAACCTCTAGTCTTTGGTCATTGTGTCCCTCCCCTCCCGTCCCGCCGTACCCCACAAACTCCTCTTCACTTCTTAAGAAAGCCCCTGGCCCTCCTCTGGTGTGCAGGTGTCTCCCCCAACGCCCCCACAAGAGCCTGCCTACCCTCACCTCGTGTCGGCACAGGTGGTTTCTGTTTGTCCTTCCACCTGCACACACGGCCTGCCTTGCACACCGCAGTCTGAGTCAGTGCTGACCTGACACTGGATGGCAACGAGACTTTGTTTCTTTGCTGCTGTATTGCTACCATGTAGAATCACACCTGAAATGATAACGGATATTCAATCAAAATTTGTTTAATAAATGGACATTAGAAACCATATTTTAAGCTAAATACAAAAAATTTTCCTCCTCGCAGCTTAATAGTTTCAGTTCACACAAACTGAATATGAAATGGAAAACCACCAAGAAAATAGCATTTTGAATTAAAATTAAAGTTTTTCTATAAGTATAAACAAGCACATTTGGGGGCTCCTTATTTTGTTCCAACTCCATGTGTAGATAGCTACAAATATAGTTTTAAACTTTCTGTTAGGCACCGTGAAGACTTTGCAAAAGAAAATCATAACAGAATGGCAACTTTATGGCACCAAAGAGTTCATAGTCTTTGTGATATCCACTCATTCTCCCAGTTCAGGTGAGCAAAAAAGCTATTCTACCACAGGATAATTACAGAATGAATTTCCTGCCATTGCCCTGTACTTCACCACTTTTGATAATCACACATAAAAATGCCTTCTAGTAATAAGAGAAGAATAAAAGTAGCCAACGGTCTCATGTAAAGGACAATTACTCTTCTCCGTTTTTCCCCAGAATAAATGCCGTCCTTCCGTTTCTCCCATCTTCTCCATTAAGGTGTTAGAATAAAAGAGCAGTCGATGATCAAATAACTTTTCCTTGCCTTCCAATTCTCTTTTTACATTTCTTCTGTCACCTTCACAGAGTCGCTGGATACGCTCTAGAGATGATGGATGAGGACCAGGTGGGCAAATTAGTTTAGGATAAAAGTTAGGCTCACACTGTTCTCTGAAAAAGTAGCTTAAAAGCAAATGCAATTTAGACAGCAAAACTATTCAGATCTAAAATCACTACTCTAAAAATTAAAGCAATTGCAAGGATTATGCACTCATAAATGTTTGTTGAATGAATCCACTTTAAAAATCCATTTCCAAAACCTTTAAAAGTTCTCCTTACAGGGATTTTAAGTATCATATTCTGTGCACAGGGAGCTCTATAAATTCAATGTCAAGAACCAAGCCCTAGAAAATAAAGAATGGGCTTAAGGAATAAATTTAAGCATCCGTTAGAAATTTTACAGACTCAAGCTTCGGTACAAAGAAAAACCAATGCAACTGGCAGAAAATTCCATAAAGAGAAAGCCACTGAGAAACAAGCATTTTAAGAGCCATTATTTTTTACCTTTTCATTTCTGTTGGAGGCAAACTACGTAGTGGTCCCAAGTAGGTCTGAAGCAAATGTGGCCGAAAACCTCTCTAAGGAGTAGCAAAAAAACAACTGTAGGGGAAAGAAATCTTTCACAGGACAAAGTTTTAATACTATAAAGAAGGAATAAATTACAGAAGGAAGACATACACCAGGAAAAATTCAGCATTAAATCTCTTCTAATCATATGAAAAACAAACTTTAGTTTGAAAATAAATGGGTTAAACAAGTCAAGATTTTATTTGTGTAAATTTATTTATTTGAAGGTTACTTGAAATGTCACTTAATTTTACAGACAGGGACATCAATAAAAGTAGTGCTTCAATGTCTACAAATTTTATTTTTGTCACTTTCTTTGGTTAAAGTTTTTGTTATTGTTGTTAATTTCTGTACCATATAAAGTAGGAATTCCTTTAGTTTGTTCAAAACTAATCTTTTTTTACTATTAAGAGAAATCTTCATGGGAGTGGGGAATTACTCTCTGAACCACAGCAGACAGACGTGGGGTAAAATGGAGAGTCGTTTACCTGCACCCAAGGTGTGTATGTATGTGTGTGTATGTGTATGTGTGTGTGTGTGTATGAATGTGTTTTTCAATATTTTGCTTACACACAGAGACTCTCTTCTTATTACAGGATGAGCTCATCTTTTCTAGTTATTTTCTTCTTACTCATAAGTAGCCCAGTTTCCTTTCCAGTTTGCAAGTATTTAGCTGTTATAAACAAGCCCCCAACAGGACACACTTACCTATTTAACATGACTCCATATATTTACTGAGAAAATTCGAGGCAAGCAAATGATTAAAAGGGTAAAGTCACATGGAAGGAATTATCCTGGAGAGGGCGTCGGTTTGGTCCAGCCAGCCCAAAGTCTGCCAGAAGACGGGTCACTTAGGGGCATAAGAGTCCTCACTCCAGGGGAACCCGACCTGGTCCCACAAAGCCACTGATGCAGTTGACACAGGAATTAAACTCAGCTAAAAGTTAGTCCTTTGTGGCAATGCTATCAATTAAAACTCCTCTCCAAAAATAATCTGGTAAAATAGAAATGAATGCAAATCAGTCTCTTCTAGCAGCTAACTATTAGACAGTTTTGCCACCCACTCCTGCCTGCTGCTATTTCAGAGCTCGGTGGCAGAGGGTTGGAGGATTACATAACGCTAATTTTGTAGCTAGGCTACAATTCCTGAAGTTTGTCTGTTCCTCCTAGAGAATCAGTTCCGCAGTCAGCCCATGGGAGGGCAATAAAGTGGCCCATAAGTAATGAGGCGATAAGTGTATTTCTTAAGAAAAAAACAAACGAAGAGAGACTTTCATTTACTTTTCTGCATTTTGCTTTCTGCAAAGTTGCACCCTATAATTTAAGAAAAAATTCATGTTGAATCTGCCATCAGGTCATTAGATGACACCAGTGAGGGTTAGACTGTGTCCTGCCTTTGCCAAACTGCAGGCATCAACAACTTGAAAACACCTGGTATTTTCTGCATCAAGTTTGCTGTGACCCACGCTCTGCCCTTCACCCCATATATAATCCCACAAGTTTCAATACTTTTCCTTAGTTGTTGGAGACCAGGCTCACTCTCTTCCAAACACCCAAAAGTAGGTTGTCAGAATCTCTAACTATTAATACCTTACAATCTGCATATTTGACCTTGAGCTCCTTGAAGGAGGAATCGTATCTTGAATGCCTTTGCATCCACTTCAAGTGTTTAATATTCTAGTTCATTACAGTGAACAAATGCCACTGTGAACTAACAACGGAACAAATTTGGATAGGAGTAAAGACCAGTCTATGCTTTTACAAAAATTTCAAGATGTTAATGAACATATTGACACCAACCAGGTAACCAAACTTATATAGCGTAAAGCTACTTTCCTCTCATAAAGGCCAAAAACTTAGCACCTACTTCAAAAATTCTAAAATCAGGTCGGAAACGCTGTAGCTTTGAGTTCACGTGAGTTCATGCATTCACCCTTTTTAAGCACAAGGAGCTCTGCAGTAAACAAGACAAATGAGATTGTTCTTGGGTCAAGTGTTTGAAAAATGGTGGCAGGAAGAGAAATAGACAACAGAAAAATTATCAAATAATTACGTGATGGAATGATAGACACCGATGTCTGTGATGAAGATAACAAAAAAGTCGAGCAGGAAACTGACTCGGACGAGTGAGCAGGCAGGAAGTTAGGGAAAGCCTTTCAGAGAAGCTGACCTTCCAACCTGAGGGGAGGATGAGAGCAAGAGGTGGGAGGATCTGGGAGGAGTCTTGGGGGCCACGGAGCAGTGAGAGCAAAGGCTCTGAGCAAAGAGCGGGCCTACGGTGTTCTGGGAGCACCCAGAGGGCGGTGGAGCCCAGCAGGCCACGTGAAGGTGCCCACGGTATGAGAGGACATCACAGGGCCAGGCCACGGTGAGTCCACGTAAGGCCTTGCAAGCCCTGGTCTGGAATTTGGATTTTGCTTTTCTAAGCATGATGAAAAAGCCACTGGAGGTTTTTGAGCAGGGGACTGACAACCCAGGGATCTATAGAGTTCTGATAAGAGATAACCATGCTTTGATCTAAGGTAGTTGTCGTGCAGGTGGTAAAAAGAAGTCTGATTCAGAACATGTGTTGAAGGTAATTCCACCAGAATTTGCTGGTGCTTGAGGATGTCATGAGGGGGAAATAGAAACTCCAAGATTAGGGTATGACAATTGCATTAATGGTGATTCAGGAGAACTTCCTGATGCAGAACAAAGTGGAGAAGGTACAGGGTGTGGAGGACTGGGTGACAGAGAATAAATCCCAAGTTCTGTTCTGGACATGTCAATTGGAGATGCTAAGTTGGCAGCCTGATATCTGGAGAAGGAGTGGAACAGCGAATGGGGCCAGAGATATAAATGTGTGTTTCGTGGGTGAAGAGATCACATCTAAAGCCCTGGGACTATAGCTAGAGAGGAGGGCTGAGCATGGTGGCCTTTGAGGGTTCCGATATTTGGGGAGTGGGAAGGGGAGGCAGGACCACAAAAGTCTGAAAGGCGAGAATTACCAGGCAGATAGCAAGAAAGGAATTAAGACAGTTGTGGTGTCCTGGATGCCAAGCCAAGAAAATGGCCCAAGAATGAAGGAGCAGTACACTGTGTCCAATCCTGCTGAGAGACTCAGGGAAAGAAGCTGTGGTTAGTCATCGTGGACATTGGTGATTTTAGTGGGGAGAAGGGAGGAAAGCCTGCACCATGAAAGCAATCTAAGTACTTCTTCTTTTTTATTTCATCATATTATAGTGATACAAATGTTTAGGTTACATATATTGCCTTTGCCCCACCCAAGTCAGAGCCTCAAGTGTGTCCATCCCCCCGACAGTGTGCACCACACCCATTGGGTGTGAATATACCCATCCCCTCCTCCACCCCCCACCTGCCCAACACCCAATGAATGTTACTACTATATGTACACATAAGTGTTGATCGGTTAGTATCAATTTGATGGTGAGTACCTGTGGTGCTTGTTTTTCCATCTTGTGATACTTCACTTAGAAGAATGGTCTCCAGCTCCATCCAGGATAATACGAGAGGTGCTAGATCACCATTGTTTTGTGTGTGCATCATAAAACCTTCCACGCCAGAGCCTGTAGACAGAGTATGCATTTCTATCATCACATCTCTTAAACCAACCACAGAAAGAAAGTTCAGGAAGAGACTATCCAAGCACTGTCAAAGACAAGTAGGGCAGCCTGTGTCTCTGTATGAGTCAGAGTTGACTGACTCCTGCAAAGTATCCTGGGGAACTCCTAGAGGAAGCTGGTGTTCTGAAAAGGGAGGGGAAATGAAAAAAGAATGAAAAGCTATTTTTTTGTACATTTCAATAATTCAGAGTCAAGGACATGACAGCAGAGTTTGATCATTACACAGTCATGGGCCCAAATATGCAAGATGATCACTGTATTTTATGCCTGTGTACAGCACTTGCCGCGAGTCCCTAATAAATATCTTTGATGACCATAACCTGACAATAAAGCAGTTAAAGGAGAGCAAAGCTCCGTAGTATTTTACTGCACTCATGTAAAAAGTGCTGCGGCATTTTCCTAGATCTTCCTCAAAGCAAACAATGGCAAAAGCAGAGGCCATTTTTCAACTTTTTATTTAGATTTTTTTAATAGACTCACAGATGGTTGCAAAGAAATATACAGGGAGGTCCTAACCACCCCTCCCCCAGTATGAATGCCTTACATAACTGTAGTGCAATGTCAAAGTCAAGAAACCGATGTTAGTACAGTCCATGGAGATTATTCAGCTCTCACCGTTTATACATGCATGTGTGTGTGTGTGTGTCCGTGTCTTTGCATGCGCACAATTTTATATGTATAGCCTCATGGGACTACTGTCACAAGCAAGATTCTCCCTTTTGTCACTATAACACACCATCTTGTTACCCATTTACAGCCATGTTAATCCCATTTTCTCACTATCCCTAACCCCTGCCAACCCTTAATTTGTTCTCTACCTCTACAATTATGCTATTTTGTAAATGCTACATCGGTGAAATATGCAGTGTTTATCCTTTTGAGACTGGCTTTTTCTGCTCAGCATAATTCTCTTGCAGTTCACCCAGGTTGTTGTGTACATCAGGAGATTATCCTTTTTCATTACTGAGTGGTATTCCATGGTAGGGATGTGCCACTGTTTGTTGAACCATTCACCCACCAGTAGACATTTGGGTAGTTTCCAGTTTTTGGCTATTATGAATAAACCTGATACAAATATCTGTTTACAAATTTATGCATGAAAATGAGTCTTCATTTCTCTAGGATAAATGCCCAAGAGTTATAATTGCTAGGTCACATGGTAAGTCAAGTTTTCATTTTGAAATAACTGTAGATGCAGAAATGATTTTGAATATTATCGCACTAGATAGAGGCCGGTTTTGTATTGCTACCTTTTTCTTTTTTTTTTTTCCCTCCTAAATATTTCTTTCCAACTACCCTAAGTAGTCTACCCTTACGCACTCTTACCTTGATTATTGAAAGAGACTGCAAATAATCTCCCTGTCTCCAGCCTTTCCTTACTCCATCAGTCTGGAACAACGATTAGAAATGAACTTCCAGAAGAAGGAGTGGTGAGAATGCATCAGTCTCTGGTGTAGTTTCAAGAGCCACTGCTCATACCTCCAACCTTCATCCATGATTTGTCATGCTCGGGGGTCTCGGGTGGTCCTAAGTAAAGCAGCTTCCCGGGGGCAACGTCTCTCCTCCAGTTCCATTCAGCATCAAAGACGAGTCTTCAGACACTGCCTGGAGCTCAGTTCATCCAGGAGGCAGCTCTAACAGGAGGCAGATCGGGAGCAGGCATGTGGGCCACATACATCCGGGGCTCAGATGGCCACCTGACCAGAGGGTCCCCATCCAGAGACCATTGTCAGAGTTTGGGGGATTCTTCCCCTTCCTTATCCCTATGTTGAATCTGAGTCAGTTACCAGGCATTACCTTCATAAAGGGAGTGAAACTACTCTTGTAAGGATAAGGTTTGTTCAAAGGTTTATGAGAGCTGCATCTGTGCTGTGCGTCTTGTCTTCTCGGGCCAGGCTGCACCGTACTGTTACTAAGTGACACATGACGTCGGCCCTATGAGACATGGGTGAGCCTCTTCGTGATTTAACCTTATAGCCACAATTTGTCTTTTACAATGTGCTGAACCATTCCACCACAGCCCCCGGCCCTGGGCTCTCTAAATTAGACCTTCGTTTAATTCTTTAAGAGGCAATGTTTCCTCTCACCACTGTGTTATTGTATATTACTCCTTTTTCCTGGAGCACTGGCTTCGTCCCACGTACAGCCACCCCCCACCTGATTTGATGGTAACTTCTGTTCATCCCTCAGTTGACAGCCTTCTCTGACCTCCGCGGGTGACTGCTCTGTGTCCACACAGCCACACAGTGAGCTGCTTGTTGCAGTTTATCATAGTGCCTGTTATTTGTCAGTAACTTCTGCCCAGACCTGCACTCTCCAGGGTGGTGGCCGCCACGCACATGGGGCCTTTGAGCACTTGATATGTGGCTAGTCCAAATTAAGATGCTCTGGAAGTGCAACATATACACCAGATTTTGAAGATTTCATACCAAAAAAGGAGAATATTTCAGTGATATCATTTTTGAGTAATTGAATAATAATAATATATGATCAAAATTAGTTTTACCATTTCTTTTATAGCTTTTTATGTGGGTATTAGAAAATTTAAAATTACATATGTTGCACATTATATATTTCTATTGCATACACTACATTAAATTATTACATCTCCAGGGATATACATGTTTTCTTCATCAATTTATGTCCTGCACCCAGAATAGTACCTGAATGCGGAAGGAAGGAGGAAAGGAAAGAAAGAAGGAAGGAAGGAAGGAAGGAGGAAGGGAAGGGGAAGGGAGGGAAGGAGGGAGGAAATTCTTCATTGATGAAATTTCTAAGACTAGGAATGATTCTACATATCTGAATTTATGTTGCCAAGTGCAGAATAAGAGATTCTTCACTTTTCTCTTGTCTTTCTGCCACAGTTAAATTGACCCATGGTTGATTTAATCAGGAAATTGAGCATAAAGAGGCTGATACTTTCACATTGTATCTCTAGAAAATTTAAGCAATGATTCCTTTTATTAAAGGCTTTAGCAAACTACATTAGATAGTTGAATTGTGACAATCCACCAAGAGCGTTTGGTCAACGTGGGCAGCGGGTCTCCACCTGGATGTGGTGCTCGGCCCCTGGGAGCTCTGAGGCCCTCCCTGCACCCTGCCTGAGCCGGATGCCGATGGGTTCCTTGCACTCTAGAGATGGGTTTCCTTCAGTTGTTCCCACATCTCCTGGGTTATTTTTAAAGAATAATGAACCAAGATGACTCACGCACAGCCCTGCAGGAACGGAACAAACCTGAGTGGCATTAATGTATGGTTTGCAGAATCAACGTTTGAGAGAAAGCAGCCCATCCCACTTCTCTGCCTCTTTAGGAGACGTTCTTCCCACCTCCACTTTCAAGCCTGGTGAAGAACTCTACCACATCTGGACATCTTCATGGACAAAGTCAAGGTGAGGAGATGCACAAAACTTTAATTTTTGTCTGATTTTAAGAAAGCCCTTGAGGAATGTCCCAGTGACTGTTTACCCTCCTTGTTTCTTTAGCCTCATCTAAGCATATTGGCTTTTTATTCCTAATTCTTAGTTTGCAAATATGCTTTTGAATTGCTCATGTGAGCACATATTGCCACTTTTCCACTGCTTTGCTACCTGTGGCCAAGATCTATGCATCCACCAAAATCTGTTTCCTTTTCCCAGGGCATGTAGCTAGATAACACTTCCTGAACTTCTCTGTAGTTCGATTGGTCTTTGCAAACCAAACATGGGCCACTTCCACATCTGGTTCATATAAACTACCCCAAATCATCCTCCACCTGCCATCCTTCCAAGAACAGAGGGTTCAGCAGAGGCCTCGAGGCCGCAGGGTATGGCAAAGCCACGAGGCAGAGAAGCCTCATTTCCGAAGCACCGCATGGATGGCCACCGGCTAAATGCTCACACAGAACAGTCGTGTGACTCTAGCCCTGTGATAATTAAGAAGAAAGTCCACATACCTGCTGAGCCCCCACTCCGGAGGCAGTGGATGGGGGAGTGCTGATGTGCTGACTACTGTTGGCTGACTTAGTAGGATCCACAAAAGAAACAAGCACCGACCAGGGCCATCTGACTTTCCAGCAGAGACCAAAGGAAAGGGAGCCCACTGCTGAGGAGCCATCCCTGATTGGAAAAGCCACCTGCAAAGAGATAGAACGAAGGCGTACACTGGTCTTGAGCCACAAACGCCCAGTAAAACTTCCCAGCTAGACAAAGTATCTCAGCTTTGTAGCAAAGGTCAGATTAAGGGTGTCACCAAAGCCTGTTATTTCAAATAAATCTGTCATTAGATTGAGAGTCACAAGGCCAAGAAAGCCATGGAACAAATCAGCTTGATGATTATGTCTGGAAACAAAACCCTGGGTGTGGATATTAAAGCGTACGGAACTAACTAGAAGTAAGTACATGAGAAAACTACCGAATGTGGGGAAAATTTTTCACGGACAAAGAATAAGCACAGTTTTTTACTGTTTGCACTTTTTGATGCTTAAAACAAGCTTTAGGCCTCCACCCCATGTGAGCAGGAAGCAACCAATGAAGTCTGTACAATCTTAGGGAGAACATTCTCACCATCCTCACTTCAGGTGTGGCCGTGGGCGTGAGAGACCAAGGAGCCCCCCCAGAGAGCAGAGTCAAGGCCTTGCCAAGCAACCTCCCCACCATGCAGGACGGGGGATGCCATCCAGAGGACTCCAGTGTGGTGTAGACTAGGCTCTGCTCTGGGCGTAGCATCTTCTGGATACGAGCTTCACCATCCCTTGTGAGCCACTGTATTGAGCATGGGAGAAAGAGCCACACATCATGCAGAGACCCTGGTTTTGGCCCCAGATGCTGCGACTGTTGGCATCGGGGCTGTGCACCCGGGGAAGGTGTGAGTGTGTTCTCTGGTGGTCAGAAGACTGAAGTGTGTGTCGAATAAACAGTAGACCATGGCAGATACTGTTAAATGTTCATAAAACCATTCTCCTTCTCCCCCTATGCACGCAGGTCGTCTGCATGTCCCAGTCCCTTACAGACAGGTGTAGCCATGTGACAGTTCTGGTCAGAGAATGTGGACAGCAATTTCTTCTTTTAGAATTGACCCATAAAATCCTCCCATAGGAGTCCTCCACTCTCTCTTTTGCTCATCTGCAGATAATGCAGCAGATTCAGCAGAGGGCCCCAGAGCTCATGGAGCCTCAGGTGGAAGGTCCCTGGGTCCCTGAATGCCCACATGGAAGGCTGCTCGCTGAACACTCACATTGCCCTTTTACATGAGGAAGAAGTAAACTTCTGCTATGTTAATACACTGAGATTTAGGAATATTTTAACAGTTGGATTATCTTTTTTTAATAAAAAGCTCTTTATCAAATATAACAGAGGTAGCAGAGAAAGATATTGTGTAATAAATAAATATTGGAAATCAATACAAATATAATTCATGCCCTTGGAACTTTTCCAAAGGTCTGTAATTTGTTTACAAAAAAAAATTGACTAAGTACCCACTCCGAGAGAAATTTTCTGGTAGTCACAGAATAAAAGAGCAAGAGATGGTCTCTGTCCTCAAGGCAATCACAATCTAGTAAGAGCCATTTTACGTCCACTTACAGGACTAAATTTATTACCCAGATATTTTCATTTCCAAAACCCCTGACATAATGCCAGACACAATACGAGGGTAAGCAAACTGCCTTCCGAAAACGTGAGCAAGTTGCAAACTAAACTTGCTTAAACTTCAAACCCTTTTATATTCTCTCAACATCATCTTGCAAATGGACAATAAATGACCAAAGAGCAAACACCGAAAAGAAGAGAGGGCGCGTCTGTGTGAAAACTCTCAGCTCAGCAATAGCTTTGATTTCTTTTCCAGCTGACCCTTCCTAAGACATTCGTAAACCATACACTTACGTGACTACAAAGCCTAGAACTGGACAGAATTTTAACGAAGTTAAAACGCAAAGGGGTTAAGTGACTAGACCAAGTATGCCCAGCTAAAAAATGACAGAGATAAGATGAAAATCCCAGCTAATTCCGAAGTTTGCATTTCTACTCTAATGGTTGTGATATTATCATCTCTTTGTGCTGGTGGAACTATTAGCAATTTCCACACCATCCTGAGCAATTATCATCAAGAAAACCTACTGTTGTTTGCCTCTCTTCCCTAGGCAAATCATGGACCCAACCCCTTGATGCATGTGGAAAAGCCCAATCTGTTTTATTACAGAGCTTTACACCAGAGAAAATAAAAACTCTTGTCAGCTGCTTAGGCGACATTTTAATCAACCCGGAGATTTTCTCCTGCCCTGATTGCAAATACTGTACTTCAGCTCGCTACGCAGTTGAGCATCCTCTTCCATTTTACATTACACTGTAGATTTTGTTCCACAACTTTAAAATCCTATTCCGAGTATCTTCAAATGGAAAATAGCAAAGAAATGTTTTAGGCAACAGCATTAATCCATGACCACAAATAACTGCTGGCAGAGCTGCAGCGGCCAGGGGGCTCACAGGAATATCACAGTCCTCCTGACGAAAGAAAAACAAGTAGTTAAACGCAAAGGGGTGGAAAGCCTGGCAGGGCTTGGGTTGGGGCCGCGGGGGTTGTTTACATGCAGGTTTTTCACTGGCAGGTGAAATGTTTTAGCCTATTGTCTGTCAAGAGAACAAAGAATTATTTTATACTGGTAAGAAAATCTGCAACAAAGGAAGAAAAGTTAACTTTAAAATCATGTTAAACATGGCTATTTGAATTTTTAGAGTGTAAATGCACAGACACATATATGGGATTGTTAGTACCTTTGATTAACTTAAAAAGTTAGCATTATACGTGACAAAGACAAGAACAGCCCACAGCCTGCTTCATCCTCTGCTGTGCCCGAGCTACAGAAGGCTGAGCGGAGGGCACAGCCCGAGGACCTCGGCGGCTGAGCGTGTTCTCGGAGCACACGCTTAACCCTGGGAGTTGAACCTGCCTCTGTCTATCCCTGGGTCTCAGCTTCTTTGCTGTAAACCGAGAGATCTAGAATTGACTTTTGTGGTGAGGGTTCATTTCAGTTCTAATATTTCATGAATCACCAGCAATTCATTCTGCCCCAATTCAGTGAGACTCTTGCTGCAGTTCAGAAATTACATATTTTAATTATTTCTTATGAATTTTTTGGAACACACCTTTAATGACTAATCCACACTGTTTTGTTTCCTCTTGTTTTAACAGCACCCTCGGACCTAAAACTGTCTTGAATACTAATTAACTTGGCTCCCAGTTAATTATCAATAAGAAGGCTGCTTGTGTGTGATCCTTGGAGCTGGGGGTCTAGACAGAGCTGACAGTCAGCGCTTGGCCCGCCCGGCCCACCTCTGCCCCACCGCTCACGCCGTCTTCCGGCTGCTGCGTCCGTCCTCCCTGCCTTGGGTAATTCTCATCTGGGCCCAAACTCTCCAACTTCCAGCATCCTGTCCCAACCTCCTACGCACGCTTCTTCACCTTAGCCCACGGAACACAGCCCTCCATCCACCGCCCCTATTCTATTGCAAATATAAAAATAAAAACTAAAATTTTTAGTTTTATGTGACAATCTCTCCTCCCACCATCTCCTAAGCTGTGAATTAACACAGCTTTCCCATAGCAGCAGCACCTTCCTCACGACCCTTTCCAATGTAAGTCCTGCCCCTATGTCCCAAGCCCCTCACCTAAGGAAGGGCCCAATGCACTCCTCACTTTCCCTGCCATTTCCTCCAGGCCATGGCCCCACCGCCATCCCTCTACAAGACAATTCTAGTTGAAAGTCACCCCACCCTGGTCACATCATACCTCCTGCTGTCGGCAGCCATCCACCACCCAGAATCCTCTGCGGCAGGAGCCTCTAGGGGCGGGGTGGGAGGGTGAGGCTTCCCTGCTGCCCCCTGAAGGTTCACTGAAAAGAGCTGATCATAGACAGAACAGCAGGAGAAAAGGCACAAGAATTTGTTGGCGTGCACAGCGGCATCACAGGGAGGAGAAGTGACCACCCAATAACCCACCGAGTTTCGGAAGCTTATTTACCCTTCTTTCTACGGCACAGGGAGGTGAAGAGTGCAGGCTAAATGATCTAAAATAGAAGGTTCTAGAAGAGAGTAGGAAACAGCCTGTCGGGGAAAGGTGTCGGCTTCCAGTCTCTTCCACTCCAACTCCTGCTTTGTATGTCCTCTCTGATAGGTAAAATTTCCCAGGGAGGGTTTTCATGAAATCGTCTCCCTTCTGGAGAATCTGCCTTTAGTCAGATAAGGAAAATCCAGGAAAAGCTCCTCTGTGTATTTGCCATTTTCCACATGCTTTCGGTTTGAAGTGATCATCGCACCGAGGTGGCACATTTGGGATGTTGCTGTCCGGATTCCTTCATACCCACGTTTCACTTTCTCTAGGACTCAGTGGGTGTTTGCAGAAAATACAATACAAAGCTCTGCAATGAAAGAACATGGCCATCAGTGTTCCTGACTACTGCTGACGTGACTCTCGCAGCCAGGTAAGTGTGTTTGCCCTTACGTGGGTGAGCTACAAACAGAAGGGACGACTTCTAAAAGAAAAGAAGAGAAAGAGAAACTTGGAAGCAACAGGATGCGTGTTGAAAAATCAGCAACCCGACGGTCTGAAACATGTCCAGGTTGTAGTGCGTGGAGAGAATA
>RJWJ010019704.1:0-29934 GCA_004363605.1 Indri indri | reverse complement strand
CCCATAGCACATTGGTTACGGCTTTAATTATTGAATCGATCACGCTTTAATTATCTAGCTATTTGTATTTTTTAAAACAATAGTATAACTACCTTAAGAGCAAGGATGAAGTCACATTTATTTGGGAGAGATGCCTTTACATTAACTCATACACAAAAGTTTTGGGATTATAAATGGCCAACAGGTTTACTATCGCCCAACGTTATAATCCAACTATTGAAATAGCCAAGTCTATTAGTTGGGAGAGAAAATATTGTTTAATAAATGGCATGAAGACATTAGCTATTTAGGGGAGAAAAAGTAAGAACACAAACAAAGAAAAATGGAAAACTTTCCACCAACATAAATTCTAAGTTATTAATAGTTAAAGAGTAACATGCAAATATAAAACCTGCCAATCAAGAAGAATATGTTATATTTATGTCAGAATGAAAGAAGGATGTTCTATCCATAAAGGAAATGAATTTCACAAAGCAAAGGTAAATAAAGTTGGTTTTATAAAAATTAAAAACATTTCCATGTAAATAAGCACTGAAACTATAGCTTCATATCAAATTACTTTAGTTATTAAAATATTTTTAATTACAGCATAGTGATTATAAGTCCAAGTAAGTGTTGACCATTCATTCCAGCATATTTTGGGGGCACCTCCTACATGGCAGGCATCATTGTAGGTACTAGGGATATAGCAGAAAACCAAGAAGCTCTTGTGAAGCTTACATTCTATCAGGGGTCGACTGTGAACCAGTATCAGTGTGTTGGGTGGTAAGTGCTTTGGAGAAAATAAAAGAGGGTAAGGGATGGAGAAAATGTTGGTTACAGGGACTTGTCTTTTCCTATTTCTAGGATTTGCATGTTGAGAAAGAAGGCATTCTCGTGAGGTGTCAGAACACTTCTTCCGTGTCTTTGTCAGCCAGGAGACACTGTGATTAGAGATTCCCATATACCACCTCCTCTGCCACTCCAGCTCAATGCCTGTGCTCACAAATAGGTCTTTGCTTTGCTTGGTGTTCCAACTTGCTGATCAATGACTTCTTTCAAGATAACTCTGGTGGTGTTGCAAGTACATTTAAGGTGACATGCAAGATTTGCAGACACTGCACATTCCCTGAAGTTCAGAGAAGTGCTGACATGCTGTAAGAAGAAAACAAATTGCATAAGCTTCCTAGCTGAGGCAGGAAAGTTTTGTGCTTTTTTGTTGTTGTTGTTATTTATTTGGGGCTGCATGTGAAGATAAAGGCATGTTCTGGAAAGTTTTTATATCTCTATTCCCACATCTGCCCCCATACGCCTGTGAAGAAATGATTTTGTTCATTTCCAGAATGGGAATGAGTGATGTGTTTGTCTCAAAGAAGAAAACTAAAGCTAAAGGGTGAGCACCTTGGGAACTGTGGGGGGAAGAGCTTATATTAGGCGGAAGTGAAACCTGCAATGGCCTGTGAGCTGGGTTGGTGATGCAGAGCAGGGCCTTCACCAAAAATAATCATGTTGGTATCAACAGAGAGGTTCTCAAATATATAGACAAAAATTCTTTTATCAATGTTGTCAGCATTCTTTATGCTTGATGGGATCAAAGTGACAATGCTTGGAGGATAGGATATTGGAAGGTGAGCCACCCCTGCTTCATGGGGCATTGCCCTGCGAGTCCTGTGTAGGATATGATGCCACCAGGCCTGTCATCTGTGAAAATGTAGGAGAGCTAACATTCTTATGGCAACCTGCGTGTAACCATGGATTATGCTGACCACTTGCAATCATATAGATAAATTGCTTTCCTACTTCCCCAGGTAGCTGTTAAGTAGTTGAGGCTGCATTAATTTTTAGAACTTCTAGTATTTAGTCATTGTTTTGTTTAAAAAACCATGAATCATCAATAAACATTTATATGTCTCAAGATATCTTTATTCTGTTGAGGAGAAATCAGGGCCCAAAGGAGCTTACGTCTCTTGAAACTGAATGCTTAACATTTCTATTCATTTGAAATCTGCCACGTTGAATGGAAAAAGTTAAGGTGAAAGAAAAAAATTGGTGAAGATTTCATAGAGAGACTGGATCCGAGTCTCAGGTTCCAATTTATAAGCACTCTCCATCAATAGAGCTTGAAAACATGAAAAGAGTGTGAAAGTTTATGGGTCAAACGCAATGGATCGGGAGACCTAGGGGATATGTAGCATTTTAAGTAGTTTAGGTCTTAGCATTTACATGTTAACCTATTGTATCAGTGTGTGTGTGTGTGTGTGTGTGTGTGTGTGTGTGTGTGCGTGTGTGTGTTACTTATAAAAGCATTTATGGGATTAGCAGGTAGAGAAAATAATTTCAACAATTTTTATTAAACACGTACTGTGTGCCAGACACTTTTTAGGGGTACGGGGATAGAGCAATGACCAAAAAAAAAAAAATCCCTGCTTCATCTGAATAAGCTCAATAAATGATAACCAAATATGCGGTAAGTTACATGATCTAACACCAGAATGAAGCAGTATTAGGGGAGAGAGAGTGATTGGAGGTGCTTTGTAAAATCATGATCCAAGGAAGGAGGTGGTATTTGAGCAGAGACATGAATGAAGTAAGGCAGTAAGCCATGCAGATGTTTTGGGAAGTGTCCCAGGAGAGGCACAGGGAGTGAAAAACTTCAGATGAGAGCTTGCTTTGCATGACGCCAGCCTGTCTCCATCATTATGGCCTTTGACACATCATTTAAAGACTGTAAAGTGAAGATAACAATATTTGACCTTCCCACCTACTCGGTTGGGGCTGAGTCTAGCAATTTTTGAAGGCTAGACTCCTTCAAAAATTTGGCCAGGCTAAAATGATATAAAACATGGAAGGCACTAGAGGGACACAGGGGTGCTTCAGAGCAAGAGAGAAGGTCTTTAAAGTTCCTTCATAGCTAGGTAACAGATATCAGTGTTAATCATAAAAATCTTAAAACGTTCTGAAATTAATTAATGGATAACACCATAGAATGATCTTCCTTTAGCTGCCTTAAGTATTAATACCTAAATAATGGCTAGTTGTTCCAGATCTTTTTACTCTGAGCGTCATGAGCTCTGGTTGTCTTTGCAGTTCTAAGGCTGAGCTGCGGATCCAGCCACCAGGTTAATGTCTCAGAAAGAGTTCTGCTGCCGAATTCTTCATCTTTGTTATAGTTCATCCATGCAGCGCCCTGCCCAGCCAGCTAGTCTTTGAGTGACCCTGACCAAAGACCCTAAGCTTTGAGTGTTGGTTTGGAGAAAACTTCTTGGTTCCTTTTTAGGAAATATTCTCTCCCCTTCCCTCTAGCCATTTCCTTGAGTTGATCTCAAACTTTGATGCAGAAGTGTCATCTGAGGAGATCATTAAAATTACAATCCCTGGGTCCCACCTCCTGAGCTTTTGATTTCATAGGCTTAGGATGGCACTGAGGCAATCTGCGTTTTATTAGGCTCTAAGAAACAATTTCTGAAACATCATCTTTAAAATGAAGGGATAGGATCTTGCTAGAGTCCTCCCCATCTCTGACCTTTTGGAAATTCAAGGTTTTTCAAATGTCCTTTTCTCATGGACTCTGAGGTAACAACACAGATAACCCGTTCACCCTGTTCTGCAGTTGACTTTGTCATCTCTGTTTATTCCACTTTCTCTCTCCAATTTATTCCATTCCATTTTCCTTCTGTTTGCCTCCCTTTCCTCTTTCTTTATTCTGTGGGAGTGAATTAAAATATTATAAGAATGCATAATGTATATAGACTTATAAGAAGCACTTTTTGTTATGTTACCAACCTGTACTCGTCCTATTGTGGCATCAGCTGGACAGTTAAAATTCTCTCCTGCTTTTCTAGTCCACCGTAGTCATTGTGAGGACATGGTTTGTACAGCTCATGGTGACACCCATGTGCAACTTATTCTTTTTCTGTGGTGCTGGGACTGGTTATTACTATGACTTTCCATCTCTTAGATTGGGATGAGTCATAGGCTTTTGTTTCTCCTTTGTAGATGTAGAATATGAAAAGAGCATGCTTTTCCTTGTCCCAAAGCCTGCTTGGTGATTGGGTTGGATCTGCAACTCAGAACTATTGACCTAGGGATCACGGACCTCTTCTGGAAAGCATACTGGCTCTTTTGGCCACACGATTGGTTTTCCATTTTCTGTCTCAGAGAGCATTTCTCTCTCAGAGAGCATCTCTCTCCAGAGCATTATTCTCCACATAGGTGTAGTTGTCAATGTTACAAACAAGCCTTCCTTTCTAACAATCTTTTCCCATCTGCCTCTGACATGTCACGAGAGGACCTTCTAGGAGGTTTGTTCCTAGAAGAACTAGGGCTTCACATTTGGTTAGAGTCTGAGTGGAAGAAGACTGTGGAGAGAGACACACACATGTTGTAGGTATTACCTAGAGGGAATCACCTTCTCTGTTCTGATTTTCTTATATTGGTCATAATTGTAGTTCCATAACCTCACAAGACATTTAGACGTGTTCTCAGACTCTTGTGTGAACTGAATACCATTCTGTGATTTTTACATCCTTGTTTTGAAAAACACATGACACCAGTGTGACCATAAATTAACAGGAAAGCTAGAAGTTCTGAGAAGGGACTAAAGGCTGGGGAGGAGGGGGTGCTTCCGTCTCTGGGCTCCTTCCCTCAGCCCTGCTCCCTGCCCTTCCTGCAGTGGTTCCGGGCTATTTGCTCATCATCTGAAGTGGGTCAGCATTCGACCTATGCCTGCGTGAGCTTTGTTCAGCACCAATGCCCTGGGCACGGAGGGAAAGGCAACAATACTATCAAAAAAGCCGGAGTGGGAGGGTGGATCTGAGCAGTTGGGAAGAGGAATGTTCCTATAAAACAGGGACTCTTGGCAGTAGAGCCAGTGAAAAATGATACCAATTACATAAAGCAAAATGCCACCCATCAAGCAGAACATTTTAATTCTCCCTATTCCAGGCTATTTATGACTTTTTTTCCAAGACTCAATACATGTCTGTAAAAATAAAAAATGGAATCAACCCTATCGGTTAGGTAGAAGGGGGCTTGTACTGGGGGAAGGAAAGGTAAGAAAACATTATCGCATGTTGTTGGAGAATTCTGCGGGCTCAGCACAGAGGCACTAGAAGTATAATTTTGCCTCTTCCATATGTTTTCCTGTTTGGGTCAGTCGTGCAAGAGAGAGAAGGGTAACTCATTTTATGGAAACATTTAAAATATTTAAGTTAATTTTACTTTCTTTGAAAAGATTCTATTTTGATGGATCACCTATACCACCCTGCTTAAAAACAACCACTTCTCTGTTTTCCAGGGCAACTTTTCCTTTCAGTTTTGCCGGAGATGGTCCAGGGCGCACAGCTGGTTTCCTGAAAGAGTGCCACAAGATGGCGACAATGTCACAGTGCAGAGTGGCCAACTGCTCCTGCTTGACACCAATACGAGCATCCTCAACTTCCTGCACGTTAAAGGTCTGTGGAGTTTGAAGATCAGTGGCATTACTCTACGTAATTCTAACGCTCACAGGGGCAAGAGGGAGGGTAACTTTATGGATAAGTTCTAAAACTTAGTTGACAATTTATTCTCAGACCAAATTGAGATTTTACTATGAAAAGGAAAAAGTGGTCAGAGGGTTCAAAGGGAAAGGCCTTTCTTTGGACTCCAAAGCACAGAGCTTGATTATTTTAATTTTTCGAAAACAAGAAGGTTAACAGTGCTCTCAAAGAATATGCTTCTTTATTCAAGCACTTTTTAGTCATGCTTATTCAGGGCAGCCCCCACAATATAGCAAAATGCCCTGAAATCGGTTAATGCTGCTGCCTTTGAAATTCCTTGCCAAGAAAGCAATGTCTTCCTGCTTTTACCCTGTTGTGGTTTTGACTTCTGGGTCCCATGGAAAGTCATATAAATAGGCTTTCTTACTGCAAAACTGGTCACATAGCTCTAGGGTCTAGGAAGTTGGAGTGGACTGAGAATTCAAATTTCAACTCTTCCACTGCATTGTCAAATGGCTAAGTCGGTTATTTCACCTCTTCATGCATTTGTTTCCTTATCTGTTAAATGAGAATAAAAATCATTGCCTACTTCTGTGGCTGATAATAAGCAATGGTTATCGAAGTGCCTCTGTTCATTGGCAAATGGAAATTACTTGGGAGATGTGATTAGTCATGGATATCTGTAAAACTCTGCCCTAAAACACGATTCTTTACTATAAATGTATTTAACACTTATGCGACCATTTGTTCTGGTTAAAGTAAGAGCTACAACAAGGAGAAAATAAAATATTTTGAAGGGTATAAACTAATGTCATTTTAATTCTTGTCTCTTATAGACTAAATCAGGCTTTTCTGATTAGGCATTTTGTCATTCTGTATCCTGGAAGCTGTTTTTCTTTCTCTAGTAGCAAGAAGTTTTCAGTTGAATCAGTTAATTAGTGCCCACTGGGGGAAAAATGGTCTGTCAGCTTGAGCTCTTGCCCTGTCTTTGTGTGTGTGTGTGTGTGTGTGTGTGTGTGTGTGTGTGTACCTAGTGGCTATCGGGAATGCCAATCTATTGATAGCCAATCAACTACCTAAGGACTAGCAATGCCAAGGGAAAATTACAAACCTAAAACTTCATCTCAGAGAAAAGGTGCTCTTGGGCAAGCCTTTAACCAGGGCTATCCCCATTGGAATCAAATGCTGCCGGAGGTGGGGTGCCCTGCAGGCATTCAAGGGTCTTGGCCTTATATTGCTACAACCATTTGAGGGAAGTTTCCCAGCTAAAAGCGGTGGATTACTGAGGCTCTGGATGTGTTATTACTTCCAGGTCAAGGTTCAATCAAAGAATGACATTGATAGGACCAGACCTAAGATGGAGAAGAGGCATTGGAGGGAGAACAAAGAGTAGGGGAAAGGCGGGGATAAGTGTAGCACACACTTGGCTTCTCACCCTTGTAGATTTCTACATGGGAACAACCCAAATACTGTTGCCTTCCAACAGTGGTTTTCCTTAATGTTCCTGGTTTAGACAATATTTTCCTCTCATGTTATGTAGAATAAGTGAGCTAGGTTTGGAAAGGCAAACCTTCATCTTGTGGAGAGGGAGAGTTAGTTATTGGAAGAATCCCCTATTTCTCTTGGGAAGAAGGACAGTTGGCAGGAGCGAGAGCATAAGTAGTGGATAACAATTACTATACAAATAGGATACAGGAGTGGTTGGAGGGGAACAGGGTTATCTAGAGTGAAATGCTCAGATTTTTATCCTAGAGCTATGGATCGTAGCTTTTAGAAAGAATGGGAACAGGGAAAGGGCACAGCTCAAATTTTGTTCAGTTGATAATTGGTGAATTCTTCTTAAGTGGCCTAGGAACTCTGTGTGAGGTACATGAAAAAATGAAAAATAATACTTAATGTTGGTAATGTATAATATTATTAAAGAAAAAATAATTAGAAAGTAAATGTAAAAGAGTGGGAGCTAAGTGATGGGCACACATGGGCACAAAGATACGTAAAGGACATTGGAAACCAAGAAGCGGGGAGGGCGGGGGTGTGTGGGGATAAAACTTGCCTGCTGGCTGCAGTGAACACTATTCTGGTGACAGGCATGCTAAAAACCCTGATTTCAGCATTATACAATGTTTCCATGTAACAAAAACATTTGTACCCCTTAGAATTTTGAAATTACAAAAACAGTAAAATTTCTAGTTTTAAAATAGGTGATGCAGGCAGTGAGGCAAAATGCAGACTGGAGTAATCAGGGTATTGAGAATGCGAGATAAGAGCCGGGAAGCGGAGAGGAGGTGACAAGCCTGTCATTCATGTCTGAGACGTATTCTGATCACATAGATATTAATATATACACAAACATTAAAGTTTGAGGAATTTCCCCTTCTCATTTGTTGGAATTGCGTGTGTCCAGTGGCTCAGGCCACAAAACTTAGAGGCATCCTAGACTCCTTCTTTTTCTCACATCCTGTGACCAATTCATCAGTGAATCCTGTTGGCTGGATCTTCAACATGTGTCCCATATATCAGCACCTCCATTGGCACCAACCTAGTCTGAACCACCATAATTTTTGGCCAGGACCATTTTAAGTTGCTTTTTAATTAGTTCCTATGTTTCCAACTCTTTGTCTTCCTTAATAGCAGAACCTCAATTTCATTTGTGACAACAATGTACCCAGGTAAAACGTTGTGTTTCCTGATCTCTTTTGTAGCTATACACAGCCTTGTGCCTAGGAGCTTGCCAATGAGATGTGAGGGGAAGTATCATGTAAGACATTGGGAAGTTTCCCAAAGCAGACCTGACCCAGGAGGGGGCACACCCTGTTTGCCTTCCTTCTTTCTCTTCCTACTTGCTGGTGTGTAAATGTGATAGCTACATCTTCAGCCACCATTTTGGATCATGATGTGACTTGTTAAGAATGGGGAAATGGAAGAATAAGAGAAACCCAGAACCTTGATGACTTTGGAGTTGCCATGCTACCATTGAGCTCCTCACCTCTGAAATTACTTTTTGTGATAGAAAAAAAAGTCTTCATGTGTTTAAGTCAGTATGCTGCCTTCTCAAGTAAACTCTTAATATTTTATAGTCCATTTCCTTTAAAAATACATCACATCTTGTCACTTCTCTCCTGAAAACCCTCCAATAGCTTCTCATCTCACTAGGAATAAAATCTAAAGTCCTTACCATTATTTAACCTCTGATCCCTTCATTGGCCTTATCATCTTCTTTCATTCTGCTCCAACTCTTCTATGAATATACCTGCCTCAGGATCCTTGCCCGTGATGCCGTTGCCTGGAATAGCCTTCCACCACATTCACGCGGCTAGTCGCTTATTTCATTTGCTCTTAGAGAAAAAGTCAACTTATCAGAGAGGCCTTGCTGGCCATCTTTTCTGGAATTAAAACCACTCCCCATTACTCTCTATCCTTTGGTTTTGCTTTGCTTTTCTTCTTAGTACTTATTGTCATGATGTATTATAAATTTACTTGTTTGTTTACAGTCTGTCTCCTCTACTAGAATAAACTCAAAAAGGCAAAGGACTTCACCAATTTATTCACAGTTGTTTCTTCAGGGTCTAGCATAGGACCTGACACATGATGAGGGCTCACAATTGGGTGTTGATTATCGAATGAATGGATAAGTAAATGGTGCAGAGCTCAGGTCTTGGGTGAAATTTAAGAAGTGTATTTTTTAAACTCTTGCTCTCTTGAATATCACTTTTCCCATCTAATTTATTTTCACTGTCCTTAGCTGTTCTCACTGATTATACACACACACATGCATATATATGTAGAAGTACACACATACACATATTCACATATACATACACACACAATATACACACTCATGTATGTGCATATTATTATTATTTGTAAGGAATATCAAATCCATTAGTAAGCTATTTTTCTGTTTCTAAAAGGCATTTTTGTTTCTAAAAGAATGTCTTCACTGGTGAAAGACCCCGACTCTCAGATATCTGGTTGCTATAGTATAGCTCTAAACTTCATTAATGTTTTTTGTGGTCTATAATATGTATGAAAGCACTCGAAGGATAATAAAGAGCTATTCAAATATAAAATTGATTCATCATCATCATCATTTTCATAAATAGCAACTCACTCTCCGAGTATCTCTTACTGCCTATCTTTTTCATATCCATTCATGGTGTTGAAAAAATAGCTGAGTGGGATTGTCTTCATTTTTCTGATACCATCTACAGGATGAGATAAAGCCTGAGAAATTTCAAGCCAAAAGATAATTTCTTCAAAAGATTTTAACCAACAAAATATGGAGTATTATAGTAGAAGTAGTTTCTCAGCCATTTCTATATTACAAAGAATACATTCTACCTGAAGTACATACATTTTGAAAGGATTAGTGATAAATAACAGCAAAACTAGATCACCTAACAACTACATTTGGAAGCACTTTGTGAAGATATTGCATCTTTTATATTATTTTTCTATTCATGGAAACCAGCCTCCTAATATGTAGAGGATTAGGCCCTTACATTGGGAAGACCAGGACTTCTAGGTATGGGCCCTCAAGAGTCTTGAACTCTCTGTGCCTTGTCATATTTCCATCTATAAAATAGAATTGACATTTTTTTCTTACAAGTATGACTTACATGGTAGAAAGCAGGATTGTAAACTTTTTGGGGGGAATTGGGAAATGGCATCAGAGATAAAGTTTTGTGCCATTATTTATGATGCTATACGTACTGATTCCTGAACTTTATTGAAAAACAGCAGATTTATTTTTTGTGATCATGATAAGAACTTCGACTTATATTTATTATTTCACTTTAATTAGAAAAAGATCCAGAACTTGCGTCTGTTTACCATCTCTACTTCTTCCCTCCTTCTCACCCGCCCTCCTTTTGTAAAAAAATTATTTTTTAGGGGTACTGTTAAACACAAAAGAGAATTAACCCAATCGATTAATACTAATGAGCTGGGATGGAAATAGGCATATTGCCTTGATTTAGTTAATTATATTTTTCGTTCTTTTATGTTAAGATGCCCAACGGCCACAGGCATCGCTGAATTAAAATTTATTATTTTTATTCCAAGTAATTATGATGAGCCATAATAACAAAGAAGGAACGTTACCCTCTTGTCACAGCATAACGCATCCCGGGCAAGGATCTTGGGCTTGTGGTGTGCAGTCAGGGAAGCGTTCATATTTCCTGAATGAAGCAATGAATCTCTTTCTAATCTGGTGGTCAAGTGGCTTGATGTGAAGTGGGCTAGAGATAATAACTAATTCAGGGTAAATTATGGGAGGCTGAACTCTTCCCTTGGTGTTGAGATTTTAGGTTTAGGCACTTCTCTCTCTCTCTCACATGCACACACACACACACACACACACACACACACAAATACAGGAAAGGTAACTATGTGTGATGATGGATATGTCAATCTGCTTCACTGTAGTAATCACTTCACTATGTGTGTGTTTATATGTCTATATATTAATAATAGATATATAAACATTGTGTCGTACACCATAAATATATACAATAGAGAAGGAAGACATTTTGCGGTTTCTTCCTACTCACAATGCCATTGCTTTAAAATGTTTGAACAGAAACTTGTTTCCAGTCTCCATTGCTCCTTAACAGTGCACTTGGCTCCCTTCAATGTGATTTTTTATTTCTTGGTCTACTGGCATATACCAAAGCAGTTAAATGCATGACAGGTTCAAGCCAGAAAGAACTGACGCTGAATGTGGGCTACGCTATTTCCCAGCTCTGTGACCTTGGACCAGTTGCAAACCCTCTGTTTTTCCTCACTAGGGCAATGCCTGATTATACTGACAGTCACAGCAAAAATGACAGCCACATTTATTGTTTGTTGTTTTGTGGAAATATCACAATGTATTGCCCATCTCATACAGATGTTTTGAGTATCAAATGAAGGAATATTTGTAAAGCCTTTAGCACAGAGCCGGCCTTAGAATAAGGATTTAATTAATGTTGGTGGTTGTTATTTTTGCATTGAAAGAGATATCAGAAGAAATGGTTGAATATCAGGCTTAAGTTACAATTTTCTTTACAGATAGTGGCTGCTTCTATATACAAAAGCAAACTGGATTACTGAAAGAATTAGCTGGATAATAAAGACCTTGGATTGCTTTTGCCTCTGTTATCTTCAGAATGCATATTGAAGTGTTTTTCTTCCTATTGCAAGAGAGGGGAGGATACAGAAATGGAAGCAGCAGAGTCTATCCATGTGCTTTCGTCCATTCTCCTCGTCGCTTTGACTTCAGCAAAGCATGTTTTTCTGGTGTAGCTTGGAACATGGTCTAATTTTTTCCAAACTCTTTTTAAGTCCACACTTTTGAGGATACTCAGATCTTTTTGGCTGTATTATCTCTGGGGTTTCTATGGCATAGAAAGGCATATTATTGGCTTATTAAGGTAAAGTATCTTCTCTTGACTTACCGTCAGGTTTGTTGTAGAGTTTCTTCATCCTTGGCAAGGGTTTGAGGATTTTAGAGTGAGATGCTAAGTGCAGAACAACCTTTTTATCCCAGGGATTATATACTTGGTTGCTTCTAGTTAGTACCAAGCCAGCTTGAGATGCAGTAGATGCATGCTTCAGATAACATTTTCCTATGCACCCATCTAGAAATGTTATGAAACAAACTTCCCTGAGATGTTACTTGCTGTCTCTCTGCACAGCAGGGCTGTGTGAGTCAGTTGGCAGATTACCCTGTGCCTATAGCTATTGGCTTGAATTTAATAAAAATCCATCTGAAGGCAGGCTGGAGTTTCGATAAAAATGAAACATTCTACATGCATTAGTATTTCTTTCCATAACTATAAGATATCTTGGCCAACATGAGAAGGTTTTGTGGGCTGATAAAATTTGTTGCAAATTGGTAAATTCAAGATAATTTATCTATGAGTTGGCTGTAAAAGAAGATTGACTAATTGCTTTCTTAATAGAAACATAGCTATGGGATGGGATGACTATGTACAGACAGTATAACAAGGTTGACTTATTGCAGTCCAGTCATCAAACTGGGGCCTGAGTTCAAATTCAAGACAGTCAAAGACTTTTATGGCTTTGGGTAAGGGTCTGGTCCTCAAATCAATGCACAATATGGAAATAATGGTGATTTTATTTGTAGGAGGAAAGTGGCTTCCATAAACCTCTACTGAATGTTAGTGTGGTTTGTGTGTGCGACCCTGTGGATGGAGAGCTGTAAGGGGTTGGTAAATTTTCTCCCCATATATGCAGGCATGGTGCTCCATCATAAGGGGTTGGTCTGTGCCATAATCCAGTGGGAAAACCCAAGGAAGAAGTCAGAATCAGAAAGAATTAATCTGAGTATTTTGAAATTCACTCTTAACTCTTATCTTTTGTGTCTCTAAGTGTTGGGCTTTTCTTGGTTGGCATTACGTGTTTTATAGGAGGGGATTTTGCCTATATACAAAGCTAAGTGGATCATTGATAGAATTTTTAATTGGCTAAGAACTTGAATTACTTTTATATTACTTTTTTACACATATAGTATCAGCATGTTTTTTCTCCCTCTTCCTTTTTAGAGGATTAGAAAGTTCTAGGCTATAAGTAGGAGCCAGATCACCTTTTTGCTCACCTTTCTATTGTCAGCACCATTGTGTCTCCAGGCATGTAATAGGTACTCAAATAATTGTTAAATAAATGAACTAATGAATGAGTTTCTGACCTGAAGAGGTGGATTAATGTTTTTGTGAATTTCTCTGTAATCAGAGTCCTTCCTGGTATCCTCAAATGTTAGTGGATTAGTCCAGACAGTGACCAATTTCATTTACTATTTATGTATCAGGAGATCAGAGACAAAGGCTTTTTAATGTGGGGGACACTTGGCTCTGAAACCCCTTATTTTTCCCAACCAGACAATGACTTACATTATTTGCCTCCAGAGAACAGTCCCAGACACACTTGATTAGCCTTAAATGAAAGATAAGCCATTGCTGTGAGAAAGGACATGCTTTCAATAGATGGGCAGACAGACAGATAGATAGATATTAAACAATTTACAGTTTTATGTCTTGACCATTTGGATATTGTAACATGAAAAATGCTATTTAAAAGGACCAGTCCCTTCCTAGCACAGAAACTATAATATTTTCAGTAATGAAAGATGAATATTTCAAACTTCCTTATTTAAGACCCTTCTTGGGAGTGGGGAACCTGCGGCCTTAAGGCCACGTGTGGCCTTCTAGATCCTTAAGTGCAGCCTTTTGACTGAATCCAAATTTAACGGAACAAATCCTTTTATTAAAAGGGGTGCAGCAGACAAAGATGAAACTTTTCTTGCCTCTTTTGGTGCTTAAAAAGAACAATCTTGAACTTGGAAGGCCTTGGTCTTTCCTTACCTCTCAGTCTCATTTGTTCATTAATGATTCCTAGATCCTATTTATCCAGACTGGGAATGGAGCTAGAAATGTGGAATACTTTCATATTTGGGGTTTATGTGCAGATAATAACACTTCGGCGATCAAGCATTTCATTGCTACTGTGTCTATGTAATATTCCTGGGGTCAGGTAAAGGCAGGAGGTACTATACTCTTGTTTTTTAAATTAATGAATACCACAAGAAAGCAACTATTATATTTCATTTATAATACTATTTAATATTATGCTATAGCCAAATCATGTTTGCAGTATTCAAAGAATAATCATGTTTACAATCTTTTGAAAAAACATATTGCTCAGAGAAGTGTACTAAATTACAGGCTGGTCAAAAATGTGATTGGGTTGGTGCTCATTGAACTTGGATAAAGAGAAAAGGGAAGATTATTTCAATGAACTTAGTAGCTAGGGAGATTTTTACATGTTGGGTACAAACTTTGTGGAAACGACAGTTTTTTGGTTTTGTCTTTTCTGTTTCTCCTTAGAAATAGCTTTCTTCCTGAAGTCTTAAGTGACTTTTTAGAAAGCCATGGAACAGCTGAGGGCCTTGAGCACTTAAATGCCAGCAACTTTGTTGGTAGAAGTAAGTAATGGCTTTCTGGAGGTAGAAAGGCAATCGAGGTTTAGTTATTAGTAGGTAGCAATTGAAAACAGCTTTAGAGACAAAGGAATGTATTTATATCTCAGTGTTTGAATTCTTTTCAATATTTCTATATAGCTTCTCTTTCACAGAAAAGTTTATGCTTTATAATCAGTGTAGAGTTAATTCAGTTATAAGGTTAACTTAATGAGTTTTTTATTTTGTAGAAAAAGTAAAAGGCTGAGTTGTAATCTTTTTCTTCTCTCTCAGTTGTCTGTAAAGTGGGCCGATTCCTTAAAACCAGAGTGTTTCCATTTATCTGGAGCAATTCAACTTCCCTCTGACCTGGAAGTGGAGACTATTTTTTACATTTTTATTTTAGCACTTAGCAGAGGGGCTAGAAAAGAACAGTAAATGTGAAATGAGAAAGGGAATTAATCTGTAATTCCCGGCTTGTATTTCACAGCTTGTTTTAGATGACAGCAAACATCACAAGCCTATGGACACCTTGAGCAGTCACTCACTTTTCCTAGAGTAGTGGTTCTCAAAGTGTGGTCCCAAAACAGCAACAATCACATCACCTGGGAACTTGCATGAACTACGAAGTTTTGGACCCCATAGCAAACCTACTCCGGGAGTGAGGCCCAGCAATCTGTGTTTCGAAGATTTCCTCGTGATTCTGATGCATGCTTAAGTTTGAGAATTACTAGCCTAAAACAATAAAGGGAACCCTGTAGAACTGTCAGGACTGGGAGTCAATTAACCTTGCCCAGCTACTCTTTTCCCGAAGGCTACACCGCCCTTTGCAAAGAACAGTGGAAACTTGGCTGGCCACATTGAATAGGCTTATCCTGAGCACAGCATTTTTAGTTGGACCCGGTTCTGTATTCTGCTAGGGAAGTCTGGACTGATGAAAACTGTTTCTTCCAACTGCTATTGTTTGTGGCTCTGAGTCAGTGATTTTATTTCAGATACGTTTTTTTTTCCCCTCTACATTGCCCATGTGACTGCAGTACCAGGCTAATTAAGGAATTAGTATGTGGCATTCAGTCTGGGGAGGTATATGACTTTTTTCCTGAGTCCTGTGAAGGTTTCTGCAAACGCTTTCTAGTTCATATTTTCTTTTTTTAATCAGGCAGAGACATTACAATTAAAATACTGTTAAAGTGATTCTGGCAAGTATTGCAATAAGCATGTTTTTTAATTAAGGGAAGAACAGGGGGATGCATAAGCAGTATCAGCTAAAGGGGAAGATTTTGTCCGATATTTATTTTAATTGAAATTAAAAAAAAACGGGAAAAGCAGCGACAGCAGCCTCTGCCTGTGTGTGTGTGGCTCCATCCCAGGTTGCTAAGTTTTAGGTGTTCTGTGCTTGATTAATTAGTAGCCAGCCAGAGAGTCCATTCCCTTTGCCCCCAATCCTTAAAGCCTGATTTATGCCTCACATCCTCCATGAATATGTGAGGGCTCGGGCATCTATTTCCTGAGCTGCTAGTGGATAGGATTATGGAGCGTGGACTAAGCTCTTGGGGGCTCTCGTTTGCCAGCCAAATTGATTTTCCGCCTCTCTGGCCGGGGACAAGCCCACCTCGAAGGCTTCCCAGGCTCTGCTCCAGTGGATCAGACACAAGTCTAATCCGGATCTTGCCAACAAAGGAAGCTGTGTGCATCCCCATCACTATGCAGGCTTTGGGCTGTGGCTGCCTTCTCTAAATGTTACTGTTCTCTTCCTCACTTCCTCCTGGCTCCCACATCTCAAACAGCACAGTGCAGTGGGGTATGGCAATGTACCCCAGCTCTGCCCATATCCCTCAGCCAGCTCTCCTTATCAAGGCAGAACAGCGTCTGTCCATCCCGAATGGATGATCATCTATCATTCTCCAGGGGAAGGGAATTCCACAGGCTCCCTTGACTATCCATTTGACTATTTAACAATTGAAAGGTAACGAGATATAGACTGCTAGACTTTTTAAGAAAGAAAGCCAAATGGAGCTTATCCATTTAGATAAATAAATTGGATTGTTTACATCTTAAAATTTAGGTATTTCAAGCTTTGAGTAAATGAATTATCTAGCTTGGTGATTCAGATTGATCTAAGGGACTTGGGTCCTCAGATCTCTCCCTGAGGAGATCTCTCTTTGCCATCACCTCTCACTTTCACCCTGCTGCAAGATGGAATCACTCTCCTTTGGTTCATTCTATCACCTGACATTCACATCTAACCTAGCACAATCCTGCTCTGTAGCCTTTCTCCCTTGATCCTCCTAAAAATGACATTAAGGGTTTGACATGCTCACCTACCAGCTTCACAGTTCTTAAAGCTCTTGCTAGAGCCTGTGTCTCTGCCTCCTTCTGGTTCTTCTCTTAATTCACCTAATTTTTGACTCACTCTCAAGAATCTTGCTATTTCTTGTCTAACTCCAACCTTTAAATGTTGATGTTTGATAGTTTTTCCCCCTTATCTTTCTTCTGCTCTCACTCTACATGTCTTCCCTGGGAGACCTCATTTACTTCAATAATCTCAATTCCTATTCATTCAACAAATATTTAGTGATCACTTACAACCTTCCCCATGTGCCAGGCACTGTTCTAGGCACAGGGACATGACTGTGAACAAAATAGACCCAAATCTTGCTCTTGCGGAGTTTACGTCTACAAAAGAAACAGTCGATAAGCAAAATAAGTAAGCAAATTATATTTTTTGGTTAGATTTGCTTAGTACCATGGAGAAAAATGCAGCAGGAGAGGTGGGTAAGGAATACACCTTGGAGAGGAGTGCTGGGGAGATTTGCACAGAGTGAGGACAAAGGCTATGAGGCAGAGGGGCAGGAAGGTCAGGGTGGCAAGGGTATTGTGACAAGGGGGAGAGCAGAGGGACATAGGGCCAGAGAGAACCAACCCTGTAGGGTTTGGTAGGCTTTGACTCTGTGACAGGAGCCATTGGAGAATTTTGAGCAGGGAGGTGACATGATATGGTTTACATGAAAAACGACAACAATAACAGCACTAGGTGTTGTTTTGAGAATTTACCCCGGGGTGGGGGATAAGGGCAGAAGCAGGGAGGCGAGTTAAGAGGCTGTTGCAATAATCCAGGAGTGAGATGAGAGTGACTTAGACCCCAGAAGCATATGTGGAGGTGGTGAGAAGCGGTTGGATCATGAGGATATTTTGAAGGTAGAATGTATAACGTTTCTTGAAGGATTGGTTGCGGGTTGAAAGAGAGTGAAAGTTGACTCCATGGTTTTCAGATGGAGCAACTGGAAGGATGGAGTTACCATTCATGGAGATGGGAAGCACTGGGGAACTATCTGTGGGGCAAGATGAGGAGTTTATTTTTGGGATGTGCATAGTTGAGAAGTTATGAGACTTCCAAGTACAGATGTTGAATGAGCAATTGTGTAAATAGGTCTTCAGCAGAGGGCAGAGGGCAGGCTTGGAGATATACATTTGAAAGTCATCAGCAGTTAGCAGTTAGACAAGATGGGACCACCAAGGCCATGTACATAGACAGATAAGAAAAGTTGTCAGAGGACTGAGTCCTGGGACACACCAAGTGTCAGTGGTCGGGATGACCAGGAAGAAGCAGTGGAAGAGGCTAAGAAGGGGATGCCTAAGAGGTAGGAGGAAAATCAGCAGGACATAGTGATGGACAAGTGAGGGGAAGGAGTTTCAGGAAAGTAGTGACTAAGTGTGTCAAATGCTGCTGGTCACTCAGGAGAGATGAGAATGGGGCACTAAGCCTTGGATTCACAAATACGGTTGCTATTTATGACCGGGAGCATTTTTGTCAGAGTGATCAGGCAAAGACCTTTCCCAGGGAGGGGAAGAATTGTAGATAGTGGGTATAGCCAGCTCTTTTGAAGACTACTATTATATAGTAAAATATTTATACTCTAGTTTTTTTTCTGTAAGGGGGAAAATAGTTAGAACTCTGTATTTGTTTTCTTAAAAAAAAAAAAAAAACAGAACAAATTATTTTGTGGTTATTACAGAGGATGACTAATTGTAGGGTTAGCCAAAAGCAGATTTTGATGTACTTTGCAAACATTAGCTAGCTGCTAAAAGTCTCCTTTACTTCCCTTTAAAAGAAATGAAAGAGACGTTTAATGGAAAGAAGTGATTACATGTAAAAAGTTGTGTTCATTTATTTATTTTAGAGGGAAGTAACAATAGTGATGGTTGATTGATTTTTATAAAATTACCCAAGGTTACTTGTGGGACATAGTCAGTTTTCATGAAAGTCATAACAAGCAATTTAAGGGTCACAGCCAAAGGCTGATTTCAGCCCTGCTCTTTATTTCAATGTTTAGAAATGGGGTCGAGCTCCATAAAGTGGAGAATAAAGTCCTCCCACTGCCCTCCCATATTCAAGTAGCTATCCTTTAAGGCAGCCCACTGTATATTTATTTTAAGCTAATAAAGTGTGAGGGTGAAAATCTTTGGACCTTAGTATAGAGATAGATTAAGTATGAACTTGACATCCTTTCACACGAAGAAGCTTTCACTTTGGTTATCTAATTATTTCAGGCAAAAATAGCTGAATTCCTCATAAAACTCTCTTCTTAATGTACCTAGATTTCCTTATATTTGCTACTGATAAAATAGAGGGGAATGCTTTTTAGCAAGCGTCAGTGATGTTCATATTTATTAATTAGTCCTGTTTGTAGCACTCTCAACAACACAAATGATTTATTTTCTTTGGGTTGAGTTTTTCTCCCTTCATTAGCATCATTATTAGCTCTTGTCAGTAAATGATGTTTCAAAATTCCTACCAATTTGTTTCAGTGTATTTAATATTTTGCTTAATGGTAAAAGGGGCAAAGTTTATATATGTACCCACTAATCCTTGTAATCTGCTTCAAATATTTTTTGGAATGAGGCAAGGTATATCTCTTTTAACAAAATTAAAATAAATCATATATAAACAAGCCATAGGCAAACTTACTTAGGTTAACACATGTTTTTCCTTAAATGTAACTGTGAAAATAACTCTAATTAACTGAAAGCTACCAGGGAAGGTTTGTGGAAATGGATAGAATATGAACTTTTCTGTCAGGTGGTCCTGGGTTCTAATGCTTGGCTCTGCTTATTCTGGTTTGGAAAAGAATATGAGCTTCTCTTAGCCACATTGTTCTCTGTGAAATACAGAATGTGACATTGACCTCATAGACTGGGTTTGAAGGTCATTTTAGATAATATATCTAAATATTGCGGCAAGGTAAGTAATTAATAAATGTTAGCTCCCTTCTTTTCCCTGAAAGTCTTACTTGAATTCCTGACTGTGCATATAATATCTTTCTCAAGCGAAATTCAACATTTACTGCAGCACAGGTGGTGTTGGGAAAGCACAAACTTTGTGTCTCCCTGAGTGCCAAATGCACATCTGACTGCGTTCTAAAAGATGCAGATGTCAAATGTTCCAGAGTTGGAAGGAGCCTCAGTGAATGCGTGATGCTACCCTTTATTTCAGCCATGAGAAAACAGACCACCCCTAGGCACTGAGTAGGGCAGATTTGGGAATTGAGTAATCTGAGGCCCAGCAATTTTATGGGACTTCCTGAGGGTCATTCAGAGGCCAATAGCAGAATGAAGACAGGAACCCCAATTTTGTTCCCTGCCTTTACCACTTACTCATCAAGGGCAGTTCAGATTTCCTGACTACATATAATTCAGGAGTCCTAGTATACAAACCCATGGTCTACCAGTTGAATGTAATTAGTTAGGACATTAATGACATGGCTGAGAGTGAAAAAGTTTCAGTTAACACAAAATTTGACCTGTAGCACAGGTCACATTTCTTCCTTCTTGTTCATAGTTGAATTTGTGATTATTACCACATTTGTATGTGTAGTGACGATGGAAGGAAAAATTGAAGTCAAAATTGCTAGTGGGTCCTTTGGATGTATGGTGAGCAGAGTGGTACTGCTTTGGCATTGAGCCTGTAGATCACCAAGGAGAGTCTCTTGCTTCTTGGATGGTTTTACCTCAGGGTATGATTTACATGACACACTTCAAAAGGACAGTCAGGACTAGCGCCAGTGGGATGTTGAGATGCAGATGGTCTAGCAGTGCTCAAGTGATGGGGCAGCTGTAGGAATTGAGCAGGTCATGGTAAAAATGGAGGAAGTGAAGATGGTGAGTGTGATGACAGCAGCAGAGACCATTGCATGAAGTGTCAACCTGGGATCTGCGAGCGTTATTGCAATAAATTTCACCATACTTCTCTGAGGGGGGAGCTCTTCCCATGCCCATTTTCCAGTTAGAGCAACTGGATACCCAGGTGGGGTGTGCCATTCTATATTGCTGCTGAAAGGAAAGGGCACTTTAAGGGGTCTGGTCTGGGCAAACATCCCATGACTGTGACTCGTGGTGTGTGGCTCGGGTGTTAGAATTGAAGACTAGAAGGTTTGATGAGGAGAGCTGAGAAAAGCTGAAGAGAAGTTCTAAAAGGTCAGGGAAGAAATGGCCTCCACATTTGAAAAGTGAATCAAATATTTATTGATCACTATCTTTGAACTAAGCTGGAGGAGAACAATGACGACTAAAGGTATCTTAGCCTTTTTCTTCTCTCCCTCTCATTCCTGCAGAGTGTTTAACTATTTCCAGTTGTGATTTTTGGAAAGCAATACCAATTCAACTCAATAATTTGGCACACTGAATTTGGGACTAAATTTAGCAGGTGAAGTCTTTGCTCTTCACTGCCCCTCACCAAGACCCTCCTAATTACAGTAGAATCTGACTTTTGAGTCATTTCTGACGCCTTGCTCTTTTCTGCATCCTTTGCCTATATTTAGCTCATAGACGCAATGTATGAGCTAATAAATTAGATATAATAATAACATCCTTTCTGAGAAAAGGGGAGAGTGTGTATGCATGTGCGTGTATGTGTGTGTATATAAGGAAATTCAAGTACTTAAATCAGGCTATCTAAAAAGATACAGCCATTTATCCATTCACTCAACAATTACATATCGAATGACAACTACCTACCAGTCACTGTTCTAGACACCAGGAATTTAGGAGTGAACAAAACAGATACTTGCCCTCTGCTCTAGTGGGGAGAGAGCAGAAGATAAATGTGTAAATATATGTTATAATATGTCTGATGTCAAGTATTATGAAAAAAAAGATATTTAAGTAAGGGGCAAGGGCATGCTATTTTATACAGACTGGGGAGGGAAGGCCTCAGTGGGAAGTCAACATTTGAATAGAAACAAGGAGGAGTGAGCCACATGAATGTCTGACAGAAGAACATTCCAGGCGAAGGAAGAGCATACGCACAAGTCCCGAGGCTGTTTGAGAACCAACATGCAGGCCAGTGTGTTTGGAGCATGTAAATGAACAGGGGAGCTTTAAGAGATGATGTTGGAGAGGTGTTGGAGATGGGGTAGCTATTCATGAGGGTTCTTTTGTAGCCCAATATAAGGACTTTGACTTTTATTCTGAGTGAGATAGGAAAGTATGGTTGGGTTTAGAAAAGAGGACCTTTGGTGTTTCCAATATAAAGTCCACAACTTTGACCACTTCGTTACAGGATAGAAGAGTATCGTCCAATGCTTTTGCAAACCACTTGCAGGAGGGAGATGGATTTAATAGCTGATTTGGGTTAAAGTGTTTATTTACATGAGATGCTTTAATTATTTTGACATTATTGAGAAAATTCTGTGTGAAATGTAAATATTCTAAATCTTTTAAAAGAAAGGTGTTATAAAGATGAAAGTATCTTTTAAATATTTTAATTATTTGCTCTCACAATATCATGTAATGTTATTATAAATTAATATTTCTATGTTACAAAAAATTTGGACATCCGAGCAAAATGGTGTCTGTATCAGTTAAAGTTATTTGGTTGTCAGTAACAGAAACCAACTTTTCTTTAGAAAAGGAAATATATTAGGAAGGTATTGGGTAGCTTACTAATCAATGGAAATCAATCTGGAAAATCAGACACAGAAATAGATAGGAATCAAGGCACGTGATGAGGCAGATTGGCAGGTAGGGGGTTCTCAGAAACAGGAACTCTGCTCAGGCTCCTTAGAATGCCACCACTGGAATTCATGAGATCTGAACATTTCCTATTTTCTTTTTGCTTTTGTTCCACACTTTTTTGAAGCCCAAGCATGTGACTCCAGCTATGGTAGGACAAGACATCTTGATTGACAATCCCACTTAGCTTATTCAATAGGGCAGAGAAATTCCTCCAAGAAATTAGGGTCTATTATCAAAAGAAAGTATAATGGATGCTGGTTATTTAAAATGCTACGAAGGCCATGATGATAGCCCTAATTATAATTCCCTATAATTCTTATAATTTTGGAACATTTTTTTCTGTCTTTCTTGTACATTTCCCAATTCTTTTAAACTTAATCTTACAAGCTAATTTTATCTGTTGCTAAATGATAAAGTTAGTGGCCTTCTCATCCCTTATTTAACCAGTCCTAAACTGCTGGACATTTAAATCATTATCATAGAAAATATTATTATAAATAAAGCTGCAGAGAATAGTAATAGAATAGTAATGGTAATAGTAATAGTAATAGCTAAGCAAGCTTAGTAATATAGTGCTTCTGAGCTATCCCATTGTGCTTCTAGAAGAGAGGAAAAGATAAAATAAGTCTAAACTCTAGCAAAGTATTAATGTATAAATGAAGGATTTTTTATTAGACATGGGAACTGTCCAAACAGGGTGAGCCTGGTCCTCCCAGAGACTGACAATTTTTCCTTTGTCCATTAGGGGGCAAGCTGATTTTCATGGCTCCGGGACCCATTGAGCTCAGGGCCCATGCCATCCTTGTTTCTGACGGTGGAGAGCTACGAATTGGATCTGAGGACAAGCCCTTCCAAGGCAAAGCTCGGATCCAACTCCATGGGAGTTCCCACTCGACCTCTTTCTTTCCCTACGGAGTCAAGTTCCTGGCTGTGAGGAATGGAACCCTTTCCCTACATGGTGAGTGAGGCATTGAGCAGAGGAAATGAAGCAGGACTGTGTCTCGCGAATGTGGGCCATGGAAAAATGATAAAACTATTTAAACATCTTCAGTTATTAGTTGCTGAGTCGACAAGGTCAATTAGAGCATGGCACTATTTCCTTAAATAACAAATAAAATTGTTATGATTCTTGTGGCAGTGTGTACTACAGTTCCAATTATTTGCTCCTCTTCCTGTGAGAAGATTGTGTATTTGTCCACTTTCAGTGCCTGCCTGTGGGTGGACGATACTTCCCTGCCCCACTGGGTGGGCTTAGCCATGGACTGGCTTTGGTCAGTGGAATGTGCACAGAAATGACAAACTGCACAGCCAAGCTGTTGCGATGCTTTAGCCATTTTTCTGTTTTCCTTCTGTTCAAGAACAGCCTGTCCCAGGTGGGGACAGTTCCTTCAGCTTGGGAACCTGCATGGAGATGACAGGGGCAGTGCTGCGGCTGGCCTGCTGCTGTCGTGTATGTGAGTGAGGAATGAACCCTGGTTGTTGTAAGCCACTGAGATTTGCGTTTGTAACGCAGTGTAACCTGGTGAAAACTGACGGATACAATTGGCTAGCATACACTGATGTCTCTCAACATGTGATAGCCCGCCATCCCAAACAAAACAGGGACAACTTCATTTTGTTGTTGTTGTTGAACCCCTTCCCTTCTCTCTTCCCCGTCCTCCCCCATGAATAGGGTTTAATTACAGTTCTGCTTAGAATTCTCTCACAGACGGGTCGAGCATTTAAGGATTCCTAGGAGAAAACAGAGATTAAGCTACAGTGTGTTTCTGCTCCAACTCTATTTGTGTTCTGACGATGCAATTCTTCTTTGCAAAACGGACATTTTTTTCCCCCTTGAGACTCAGGATAATTTTTAGTATCAACTGAAAAATACAAGCATAAAATAACAAATGTTAAATATATTTCAGGGGCTACTTGAATACTTTTGGTTGCATAGCATAAGCTAAAGGCAGATCAAAAGTGTGGGTTCCCGACAGTGACTTAATCTCCACAAAACATACTGCCATTGGCATTTCTGTATTGGCATGGCAAAATAAAACCCACTTATCTTAGAATAATTGTTCTAGACGTGGGCTTGAAGCTGTGCTGAGGTGTCTGCCATTTTTTCTCTGTCCAGGCTCTGTCTATTACAGACTGTGGGCCTCGGTGATTATCTACCAAAAAGCACTCTCGTGCCTCTTCTGGTTTTCTGTGAGAGGAAGCGAGATCTTTTCCTAAAGCTTTTATTAAGCGTTGACTCTGGGCTAGCCAGTGTGCTAGACACTGGGGATCAAATTTCATAAGGTTTGAGAAACTCATAACTATCTGGATAGAAATTCAAAATGCCTATTACATTGATTCTTATGATCTACTTCCAGGGAGGTCTTTTTTCCTCCTATCTTCATCAGCAAGCACCTACACTGATTTTATAGCCCAGGATCTGTTTGCACATCAGCCACGATCTTCAAATGTTTGTTTGTTCTAGTTTAACGGCCACTTAGGCCACCAGCCAACCCAATGTGTTGCTATTCACCACCGAAAAAACAACTGGAGCATGAGAGAGCATAGATCAGTGTTTCAGCCAGCCCATGGATCATTCAAGGACCCTGAGGCTTAACAGGAATGCTCAGATTTGAGTGCCACTGTCCTGTACGATGCAGATGGCACAACTCTTGCTAGAAATTGGAATTCAAATGAGGAAAAATGAAAACTCTCCTAATTCTTTTACTCTGCCTGTTTCATTCCAAGCTCTTCTCATTCTCATGCTCTATGATGAAGAATTGGTGAAAGAGTTCATAAATATACCTTTATGTACCTGTATTTTAAGTGTCTCCTGTGCTTGTAAGCCTTTGTGGCTAAGCAAATGTCCAGTTAAGAAAATTCCTAGTGCCATTGCTTACAGTTAATATGGGGCAATTACAACAAAGTAGATGCTTCTAATATGTTTTAAGCATTCTGGAAATTAAAAAAAAAGTTGCCACTCTAGCTGTGTGATGTTGTTGGATATTGAGAGTGAGACCTCCTCTCCCTCTGCTTCCCTCGTTTCCATCTTCTCCCTCCTTTTCCTGCTCGCTCCCTACCCCTCTCCTTCTTTCTCCTCCTTCTCCCTCTTCTTCCTCTCCCCTGCCCTCTCCTGTACTCCCAGATTATTTGTGTTCAACAACCTAAACCCGTTCCCTGAAGCCCTGCCAGCATAGGGGTGACTAGGGTCTCATTTGAACCACAGAGCTTGTGCATTGAACTCAGGCAAAATCAAGCTCTTTTCTCTCTGATGCGATGCTGCCGCATCTCATTCACTTGAAAGAAATATCATGTAGAAAAGAGCTTAGCCATTTGGGTGAGAGGAATTCCCTTCCTGATGTATCTGTCAGAGGAGCACAGTCCCACGTGCAGCTCATCAATCCTCTCCCTTTCCCTCTCCCTCACCACCTGAGGTCTCAAACAGATGTCCCCTCAGGCGTGGTGGTGGTATATCATGGTTAAAATCCTTACAGAATTTCACTGGCCTTTTCCCAGGGCCAAAGGTGGGTCTGGTGACACTGGGGCTTTAGGGGAAGACTAATTTTCTTTTGCTGTCAAGTATGCAAAACAGTGAGCAACTTGATTCACTGCCCTGCACCCAGAAAGTCCCCAGTGACCCAGCATTTACTCGGCTTCCCAGGATGGCGCAGTGAGGAGATTCACCAAGTTTGGCACACAGAAGACTCTTCTGGGGAGATTTTTAAAATCTAGATTTCTGGGCCCAGGGATGTGCATTTCAATGATTGGATGCACTTAGAGATACACTGATTTTAATGGTTAATAGTTTGGGAATCAATAATTGATCCAGTTCTACCATGTATCAGCCATGACCTTGGACAAATTATTCTCTATAAAACCAGAAAACCATTGTTGCCATCTCATAGACTTACTGTTTGTGGAGTGCTCCAGAGTATCAGGCACACAACAACATGAGAGCGGTGTTAGTTAATGCTCTTTTGATTATATTCTTTTTCTTTTTCCAAAAGCACTAGGTACCCAGCACTGATTTTCTTGTATTTTCTTTCAGGGGTGAGAAAATGTGGGGATTGGTGGTCATGGGAGGCTTCTGTTTCAAAATCTGGCATGAGGCCAGCTCTGCCTAGAGATTTTTTTTTTTCTCCTTATTAATTTTCTTGTCTGTCTCTTTTCATCACAGTAAAAGTGTAGTTTTAGCTTTGGAGATCATGAGGTAACAACATTCCCAGGCATCTTCTGTTCTGTTCCCACCCCACAGTGAACACCTTTAGATTTTAATCTCTCGTGGTGCAGCTGCTTCCCAGCAGTGGGTAACCACCGTTCCGGGCGTGGTTACAATAAAGCCTTCTTGGAAACTATTTGCATGGGCTCCCCGTAGCCATAAGAAGGGCACTACCCAGCAAGCGAGGCCCTTGGCGGGCATTTGGTTCCTGATATCTGGCAGTCAGTGGACTGATGGAGTCTATTTTAACTCCTGCTCAGGTCACATAGAATCACAGGAATGGGGCTGCTTGTCAGTCCTATTGCTTTCCCCACCTTGTCCCTCCCACCCCCTTCTTTGTTATCATTATAACAAGCCCTTTGAAGCCCTTCTACTCCGGCTGATCTTTATCATAGATTAAAATCACTAAGCAAACAGGCTTTGCCGTTCAGCAGTCACGAGGAAAGATGGAGTCAAAAGCATGTTTCCTGTTTTTCTTTGAATGTAGAAAAACTCTCACCTGCTCCGACTCACACACGCACCTGCGCACACACAGCCACACACAGTGCTGTCTTTCTTTTTCTGTCTGTCTGAGAGTAGATAGGGACAGGGTGTGTTCCGAATCTTGGGGAGAGTTCAGATTGTCTAGGAAGTTCTGTCAGCTGCTCACTTTGATATGTTAATATGACTAAAGGGTCTGGGGATTCCTCCAGAGCAGTGGTCTGGAGTTTGGCTAATTGTAGTCAATAAGGAAATTTCACTCTCGCCTTTTGCCTTCTCCACCCTGTCTGCCAGTCTGGGTTCACCACCCCAAACTGAGTGCCAATCACTTGTCACTCTTCAAGGGGGCTGCTGTCAGCCTGGGCAACTTGAATTTTTGACAATGTAATTATGGCTCTTGCTTCCACAGTGGGAGTCTGAGCAGGATGGTGGGGCTTTTATTGATTGTTCAGCAGGGAAATTTATCAATGTCTCTCACTTCATTTCCAGTTCCTCCCTGAGAAATTTGGCTGACAGTTTCTTAGGAAAAAAACGGTCTTATGGCCTTGACTGGACTTCTGTCTTTGTCCTTTTCAAGAAATTACAAGATAGAGGCATTAAATATAAATGGAAATTTCTGAGAAAAGCTATTTTGTGGGGCATGATTGAAGAAAACACTGGTGCGATTGTTGTGAACATAAGAATTTGGTAGAAATAAATAAGAAAAAAGTGGTCTAAATAAGGAAGTTTAGATATGGTTTTCCTTCTAGAAGTACCAAGTATCTGTATTTAAATTTCATGCTTTTTACTGGTACTGTCTGTGTTATGTGTACTATTATTATAGTTGCTAAAGAGTATCAGGCTACCTTTAAGCATGGTACAGTACATGTGGAGCAGGCCTGTGTTCAGAAGTGCGTTCCTGGGCAGTGGTTTTCATACTGTGCTCCACAAAATCCAAATGTTTCCTGGAGGGGCTTCACGGGTTCCTCAAACAATGGAATATTGGGGGGTTCAGGAGTAAAGGCTTAAATTGCTCAAGTAAATTGATTCATTGCTTTTACCTTTATTGCATATTTGTGTTCAAAGTAATATTTCATTAGAATAAAAAAAGTTCCACTGCTAGAATTGTGATTTAAAAAACTCTACTAGGTCATTCTTTGAACTGTGCTATGTAGAGCCTTTTCAGGAGTCCAGGGCCTCTCTTTGCATGATTACTGTTGCCCCAAGACTGATTTAGCTCTGGGACATTTTCTAGAAAGGCTTTACTTCGATGTAGGATGAAACTTTCCAGAGTCCATTTTCATTTCATGGCAGCTCCTCTTTATCCAACCGTGTATGTGTAGGTCTCTGCTCTTTTGTCATCAGATTGGTTGTTTCCAATTCTGTCCCTTCTTCATCCATAACACCTCCTCTTGCCCTGCCTTGTCTATTTCTTCCAGCCCACGACTCCTCCCTTGTGTTCTGTCTCTCATTCTCTTGGGCTGGAAGACAAACCAGAGCTGTGACATGGCATTTTTGTATGTGGCTTTATTACTCTTAAATTGTTTGGTTTTGAGGGACAGAAGCCCAGTACAAACAAACTTTGACAAAACCGAAGATACGTGACCTCTTATCATCAAAATGCAGGAGGTACAGGAAGACACTGACCTTGGACACGAATGCCTCCCGGCGTCTGAATGTTCTCAGGACTTCCTCTCAGTCTCTCGCTCTTGGATCTCTTTGTGTCTATTGGTTTCACTCTCTCCTACTCCTTAATGGCTTCTTCTATAGGGTCATTGGCATTTCCTGGATTCACGTAGACTTCGATTTCTTACCACCAAAAAAAGGAGCTTTGTGTTCTTTTAAAGAAATAACCAGGGAATGCCTCATAAAGTCCTGCTTGATATACCTAGCAGACTAAAGACTACACGTGGGGTGTGTGTGTGTGTGTGTCTGTGTGTGTGTATGTTTGTGTGTTTGCATGAGCCTGTGTTTTGGGAAGCCGTTCACCAAAAGAAACATTGGTAGCCAGTCCCATAGAGGAGTGTTGCTGGGCACACACAAATCCATGGGTATCCTCTAAACTAGTTAAAATAAAATCTTAGGCTTTTGACTTCTGGTTCAGTCTGTGAAATCTCAAGATGTTTGAAACTCATCAGCAGAAATGTTCAAAGGTAGTACACTATTTACCATAAACTTGAGGTGTAAAGTTAAAATCAGTTATCGTTTAGGCTGCATTTAGGTGGAATAAACCAAGTGTGCAAGATCAGGCACACGAAAACGCTCATCAAGTTCCTACTACAGAGCTTAGGGTATGGAATTTCCCATCAAATAGCAGAAGAAGTTAAAACAAATATTGTTCAAAACTTTTGCTGTGATTAAACCCAAAATTTTAAATTTTAATGTTACTGAAAATTTTAAAAGTTTTTTATTCCAGGTTCTTATGAAATATAATTTTCTAGTAGATGTTATGGTTTTTTTCTTCCTCCTTTCCAGGGATCTTGGATTTCCTCAATATTGAAGCAGTTCTCTGCCTTCCCCTGGCATTTATCACCACAAAATAGTACCTGGGAATTCAAGGGAAACGTGAGCTGGTGTGGTGTGTAAATTTGCCATAGGGCTATGCAAACAGAAGTACATTTTTCAGGGACGTTTGTGAGGTGCAAACTTTCCAGACGGAGGTCTAGCTCAGAACAGACTTTATTTTTCTCTAGTAACTGTCATCACCTATTCCGATGGATCTTTTTTCCTGTCCTTTAACAACACCTGGGTGCCATGGCTTTCCAGATGATTTCAGACATTAAAAAGGCCAGTCCTAATTAGTCCAGTTTAAAACTTCAGTCTCCTATTCATTCAGTGTTCCTTTTCTCCTC